>CM076574.1:45528960-45734176 GCA_034641835.2 Pinus albicaulis
GTGTTGCAGGCCTCTGCCCACAAAAACAATGGCAACCCCTGATCATGTAACATGGCTTTGGCAGCCCCTCCGATGGATCTGTTCTTCCTCTCCGCAACCCCGTTCTGCTGGGGGTTGTAAGGAACAGTTAACTCCCTCCTAATGCCTGCCTCCGCACAATAGTCAACAAACTCTCCAAGGGTGTACTCTCCCCCATTGTCCGACCTCAGGGACTTGATCTTCCGACCTGTCTGTGTCTCCACAAGAGCTCTGAACTCCTGAAACCGCTTGAAGACCTCACTCTTGGTCTTCAAGAAATAAATCCAGGTCCTCTTGGAGTGATCATCAATGAATAAAACATAGTACTCATATCCACTCAAGGAAACATGAGACATCCGACCGCTCACATCGGAATGAATCAAATCAAGTATCCCAGTCGCACATCCTTTGCAAGTATCAAAGTGATCAGTACTGAAATCTGGCACACCTGTAGTGATCTCCCGCAAAGTCCTCAAGGTTCCATGATACATATGCCCCATCCTGCGGTGCCAAATCTCACACAGCTCAGAACTGCTAGCTCTGTTGTCGGTACTACTGCTCAATGCCAAAAGGGGCTGAAATGCAAACTTGTACACCTTTGCATGGCGTACACCTATCACTCTAGCTGAATCTCGCCACCGGGAGCGCCCGGGATACATCGCACCGTCCGTCCCCGAACAATATCTCTATCCTTCGTCCTCCAAAGCTGAGACGGATATGAGGTTCTTCCTCATCCCTGGCACATAAAGAACATCTGACACCTTCAAGGGAGGTTTGGACTCCCTCTGAAATGTCAATGTTCCCACACCGACTGCTCTAACAACTCCGTCATCACCGAGTACTACCTCTATATCAGTGCCACTCTCTGAAAGCTCTGAGAAGTACTCACGGACTCCTGTCATGTGACGTGAAGCCCCACTGTCCACATACCAGATACCCGAAGATGCTCCGCTAATCGAGGGAAATGCATGCTCCCTCTGAACCTCTATGGCAGATAATCCTGCACTAGAAGACTCTCACGCAATGAACCCAAACTCCCTGTCAAAGCGATCTGCAAAGTCCTCAACCTCTGCTGATGCTGCCATGCTCTGGTTCTTCCCCTTCTTCTTCTTCTTCTCCGGACACACAACTGCATAGTGTCCCATCTTCTGACAATTCCAACACTTCACCTTGGAATAGTCCTTCTGTGTGTTACCCTGTTTACCTTTACCTTTGCCCTCACCATTGCTTGTGGAAGCCTGTTTCTTCCCTTTGCCTTTCTTGCGTCCTGCCAACAGTGCTACATCCTCATCCTGCTCAACTGGCTTGGCTGCCCCAAACTGACCTTTCCCGATCTCTGTCTGAATGCAATCATCCCAAAACCTCTCCCATGTGGGAAGGGTCTCACGTGCACAAACCCCATCAGCAAAGTTCATCCATGAACTGGGGAGGCCATTCACTGCAATCCGCACCAACTCAGTGGGTGGAATGACCTCTCCAATTGCTGCCAACTCATCTCTCACATTAGTAATCTTTGTGAGATATCCAGCTGCACTATCAGTCTTACCCATCTTAATGGTTTTCAACTTCTCCTTCAGGACCATTTTCCGGTTCTCATTGGTACTTTGGTAGAGATTGGACAATGATGTCCACATCTCATGAGCATTTCTCTTTCCTCTCACATGAGGAATGCAATGGTCTTTGATTCCGTCTAGAATCAGTCTCTTACCCTTGTTGTTCTTTTTATTATATGCTGCCAACTGAACAGCATCAGTAGGCACATTAACAGGCTGCTGTTGGGTATGAACCATGATATCCCGTACTTCGCCTCCTCAAAGATACTCGTACTTTCTTTTCCAAACGCCGTAATTGGTATGCCCATCCAACTCATCTCCACCTTCAAATCCCAATGACATCCCCGCCGTCCTAAAACTCGAAAAATAGAACCGCCGTAGGGTAAAAGATAAAATTATTTTTTAGAAAAATCGCCCGTCGGAATTTTCCCCGAGTGAAAAATCGGCAAGCCGATTTTTCTCCTCATTGTCTCAATCGCACTTTCGCACTAAACCCTCTCGACACACAGAAAACACTCGTTTCCTAATCTGTTTCGCTTCTTACCTTATTTCTCCAAATAGCTAAACGTCCTTTCTCATATCCTTACATTCAACAAACTGGAAAATAAATTTTTGCTGAAAACACAAATTCTGAAAAATTTACAGATTGCTGGAAAATGCAGAAATAAAAATCAGCAAGCTTAAAACAGAGATTCACACATTTTAACATAGATATTTTTGGTCAACATGACCCTGGAAAAACCCCCTACAACTCTTGGGGAAAACCAGTTTGAGAGCTCCTTCTTATTTCTGGAAAATGCTTTTACAGAGAGGTGAAATATACAGAAAAAATTCCAGCAAATTAATTACAGACTTATCTGGTTTTCCGTGCTTGCCTCCGCCTTGGAAAACGTGCCAGAACAGCAAAATACTCAAAACAGAAATTTATTACAGCAAATGACAGTTCATAAATTCGTGCCCAGAACTTAGCTGAACAGCGGTACGGACTGTATGGAATTTTCCAGCAAGCTGTCTTTCTCGAAAACAGTGTTGGCTGCCTCGATAAACGTGCCCAGCGTCCTAGAAAATCGAGCCCCCTTGCTGCTGTACTATTCCTCGAAAAATGTGCTGCCTTTCCCCTTGAAAACCGTGCCTCAATGCCGCTGTACGGACTGCTGTACAGATTTCTGTGCTGCTGTACGGCCAAGCTGCCTCGGTATCTGTGTAATCTCTTACTGCCTCGAAAACCGTGCCCTCCTTTCTACTGTACGGATTTGCTGAGTTTGCCTCTCCTTCACCTTCTCAAGCTCTCTTCAGAAAAAGTCTCCAGCTCTCCTTCTCTTCCTCTCTCAATCTGCTCATGAAAGAATAAATGACCTTTTCCTCCTTTCCCTCCTTTAACCTAACCCTAAGTGACTTTTGGGGAATCCCTAAATCCAATGGCTGAAATAGATTGAGATCTAGGGCTGAGATTAAATGCTCATTTAAATCTCACTTTCTATTTTTAATTCACCCCACTTTAATAAAGACCCACTTAGTCATTTATTTCCAAAGTCACTTTTCCTTTCTAATTTTACATTGACTTTATTAAAGTCACTTTAAAATTAGACTTTAGTAACTTTATCACTTAAAGTCACTTTTAAACTAGATTTGACTTTATAACTTTATAAAGTCACTTTAGGAGAAAAATTAAATTCTTTTGGACACTTTTCCCTAGGCCAAAGATCAAAGCCTTAGGGAACCACCTGTCCTCCGGTAACCAAATTTCAACAGCTTTGTCCTCAAAGCATACGTAACGATGGGTACTGTTGACGAAACACTTCTGTCACCCAAGAAGCTTCTTCTTCTGGCAAGTACTTCCACTTGATCAGGTATTTTTTGATTACTCGAGATCGCAACTATTTTTCCTTGATGAAGATAATACCTTTTGGTTCTAGAATGACCCTTCCTTTGTCATCTAAAGTCGAAAGTGTTGTTTGTGCTGATTGATGTTCACCAAGTGCCTTTTTAAGGTAGGACACATGGAAAACATTGTGAATACGACTTTTCTCAGGAAGGCTTAAACTGTATGCTACTTGGCTGATTTTTTTTGATCTGGTATGATCCATAAAACCTTGGTGCCAATTTGTTTTTTCCCTTCTGTTTTAAGACAACTGCTTGTGAGGTTGAAGTTTAACAAATACCCATTTTCCAACTTCAAATTCCCTCTCCGTTCTATTTCGGTTGCCTTGCCGCTTCATATGATTTCTTGCATTATTTAGATTTTCTTTAAGAGTTTGAACAACTTTTTGGGTTTCTTCTAATTGGTTTTTAACAGCTGAAAGTTTGGTCGCGATGATAGCAAAGTCCTTCCATTTCATAGGTTCGTAACCATACAGAGCTTGAAATGAGTCATTTTTGCTGATGTGTGGTAAGTAGAATTGTACCACTATTCAACGAGATGTAACCACTGAACCCACTTATTTTGTTTGTCTGTGGCATAACAACGTAGGTAGGCTCCTAAACATTTATTGACAGCTTCTTTTTGGCCATCTGTTTTAGGATGGTAGGTTGAACTCATGTTGAGGTAGGCTCCTATATGATTGAAAAATTCCTTCAAAAATTTACCCTTAAAGTTGGCATCTCTATCGCTTACAATGACCTTGGGAAATCCATGTAATTTGTAAACATTTTTGCAAAATATCTAAGTGATTTGTTTCGCTGAATCTGATTTCCTTATTCCAATAAAGTGAGCATACTTGGCGAGTCTGTCGACTACTACAAGAATTTTATCCTTACCATCAAACACAGGTAAACCTTCAATTTATGTCCATTGATATTTCTTCTCGTTTTCGATTCAGAATATTTAAAGGATGAAGTAGTCCATGTGTCATAATATTTTCATTTTTACTCCTTTGGCATTTATCGCATTCTGCTACATATTTTTGAATATCATTACTCATTCCCTTCCATAGGAATGTCTGGCGTGCATTGTCGTAGGTTTTAAAGAACCCTACATGCCCGATTGACAGTGAATCATGTGACTCCTTGAGAATCTTGGCTTTAAATTTGGAATTTGAATTTAGATAAATTCTTTCCTTATACCATAGAATATCGTTCTTCCATTCAAATTTTGAATTATGAGGAAGGTTATTGATTATAGCACTTGTTTTTGGATCTTTTGCATATTCGGGAGCAATGACCGAAATTACAAGTAATGATGGTTCTTCGTCTTTCCTGGACAAAGCATCTGCCACTACATTGCCCTTTTCTCTTTTATGTAATATCTCCATGTCAAAAGAAACAATTTTCTCAATCCAATTTTGTTGTTCTTCATAGAGCATTTTTTGTTGGAGGAGATACTAGAGACTGTTATGGTTTGTTCGTATGGAGAACTTACTTCCCAAAAGATATTGCCTCCACTTGGCTAGTGCGTGCACAATAGCGAGCATTTCTTTGGTGTATGTAGATTTAAGACGTTCTCCCTTATTGAGTTTCTTGCTTTCAAAAGCTATTGAATGACCATCTTGCATTAATACTACTCCTATATCAAAACCTGAAGCTTCACACTCAATTACAAATTGTTTTGAGAAATCCGGAGTTCCCAATACAAGCGCATTAGACATAACTTCCTTCAAGTCTTCAAAGCACTTTCTGGTTCATCATACCATTGGAATGAGTTCTTCTTTAGAAGGTTCGTTAGGGGTGCGATTTGTTGTAAAGTGTAACTAGGTTCGGTCTTCATATTGACTATGTAATTATGTATTTATGTAATGAAGAAGACAAAGATAATAAAATGTATCTTTGTTATAGGTCAAAAGACTTCTTCTTGATGTCTTTTAGGGATTTTTCATCTTGTCATAAATATACTAATTAATAGTCATGAATATGAAGTGTCAAGTCAAAGAAGTATGCCTCAAGACCTTGTCACATATGCCTTGAAGACATGGCTCAGAATGTGGCTCAAGATCAACATTGAAATGCGTCCTCAAGTCGGCCTATGTGCAGTGTACAAGTCGGCTTACAATCAACAGACAGGTTGGCTCAATGAACAGTCACATCTATTGACTGTCAGGTCGACTTATATAGGAGCTGACCACTATATATACCCTTGTGTACTGCACATAAAAGACAAGAATAGAATCTCAGACTTTTGTGATTTTCAGTCAAGGTCCAGTGATAAGATTGCGGTAAATTCAGGAATAATTCTGCGATGAAATGCAAAGCGAAGTACAAAAATACAAGTGTGGAATTAGAAGTGGAACAACGAAGTTTTCTAGAGTGAATCTATCTGCAATAAGTGTGAGTTTCAAGACTGTAATATAATGCGAGAAAGGGAGATCAAAACTGCGGTTTAGAGGGATAGATCATCAAGAAAGAATTTAGGATAAAGGTATGCGTAGTTGCAGGACTGGTCTTTGATGCGGAGGAGGAACAAAATCACATTGAAGTGCGAGGTAAAGTAAGGGCTGCTCAGCGAAGTCAAGGGTCAAGGGTTTGTGTCATGGTCATGGTACTTGTCATCTGAAAGTCTATAAGAAGAATTTCTTGTGGGTTTTCTTGTCCAAGAGGGAGAGGTTTTGGCCCTGTCTTAAAGAGCCTAAATTTGTCTCTTGTGTTTTGATAATTGACTTGATGAAAGACATAATAAGTTAAGAAGAGAAGACATAAGTAAAAGAAGTAAGCTCACAAGTAATTATCACGTAGAGAATTTGAATTAATCACTGCCCTTCCAAATTCTCAACACAGTTATATGGGCATAGTTTTTAATAAATCTTAGGTAGTACCCGGTCAATCCTAGGAATTCTCTTAGCTTGGAGATTTTAACTGGTTTGGGCCATTCCTTTATAGCCTTGATCTTATTAGGATCTACTTTTACTCCTTCTTTGGATATTATATGTCCGAGATACTCTACTTCTTCTTTTCCAAAAGTGCAGTTGGACTTCTTGGCATAGAGCTGATGCTCTTCTAATGCAGTAAGAACTTTCTCCAAATGTTGTAGGTGCTCCTTCCATGTTTTGCTATAAATTAAAATGTCATCGAAGAACACTAACACAAACTTCCTTAGATATGGACAGAATAGCTCGTTTATCATAGCTTGGAATGTTGCTTGTGCATTGGTTAACCCAAAAGGCATTACTTTAAACTCATAATGAACTTCATGTGTTCGGAACGCCGATTTTTCTATGTATTCCAACCTTATTCTGATTTGATAATACCTTGATCTTAAGTCCAATTATGAGAAGTACTTAGCTCCATGTAATTCATCCAACATTTCATCGATAAAAGGGATTGAAAACTTGTTTTTAATTGTCTCTTCCAACAATGTCTTCAATATAAATTGCAGGGCAAAGATTATCTCCTTGATAAGTGAATCTTTTGAATGAGATTGAAGGTCTTCTTGAGATGACTTGAGAATCTTCCTTGCAAACTGATTTGACTTTTCAATGTAGACTTTGATTCTTGCTTCCTTGAGTGTCTCCTTGTCAAGTAGCCCTTGTTTTCAACACCTTAGCTACCATGTTGAGAATTAGGTAGGGATTAGTTTAATTCAAATTATCTTCTTGATAATTACTTGTGAGCTTACTTCTTTTACTTATGTCTTCTCTTCTTATCTTATTATGTCTTTCATCAAGTCAATTACCAAAACACAAGAGACACAAATTTATGCTCTTTGAGCCAGGGCCAAAAAATCTCCCTCTTGGAGAGGAAAACCCACAAGAAATTCTTCTTATAGACTTTCAGATGACAAGTACCGTGACCATGACACGGACCCTTGACCTTTGTATGCCTCCAAGACCTTGTCACTGCTTCTTCCTTGACTCCTTAAGCTGATCCTTCTTTTCAACACTGTCTTGCATCAATCTGCACCAACCTTAGAGAACTCGGTCTCTAGTCCTTGGTATCTCCTTTCTTTCTTGATTCTACCTTATATTCTTCTAGGCTTCTTCTTATCTTGAGATATACCCAAGATAGTGGTACATGCTTCTACACCAATTCTTTAAATGCAACCCTAGCCTGAACTTATAAAAAGCCTTTTACACAGTGTATAGATACCCCTTTTATTACACTGTATACTTCGCTGAACAACCCTTATATTACTTCACAATTCATTGTGATTCTGTCCCTCCTTCGCACTGCAACACAGCCCTGCAACTCCACATTAAACTCAGTTCCGCACCTTCGCTCTTAACACAGTCTCTTCTTCGCACTCGAAAAAAGTTATGTTTTCACATTTATTACAACTCTTATCTCACACTTATAAGTTATTACAGCTCTGTTCTCACACTTAACTCAGATATATATCACTGAAGTTTTCTTAGACTTGTCCGAGATTATCCTTCCAAATGAACCACAGAGCTACCTTATATATAGTTGACATCCTTCCTGTGTTTTAGGCTGACCCTTCAATCTCTTTGTAGGCCAACTTGTTTAGGGGTATGTACGCCGACTTGTCCCTTGCTCATAGGCTGTTTAGAGGAGATATTCAACGTTGATCTTGAGCATCATATTGAGCTGTGTCTTCAAGATTTATTGATAAGGTATTGTGGCATACTTCATTGTCTTGACTCTTCACATACATGACTCTTTAATTAGTACATTTATGACAAGATGAAAAATCCCTAAAAGACATCAAGAAGAAGTCTTTTGACCTATAATAAAAACCTTGCTCATGAAACCCATGAAGCAAGCATAACAAAAATACATTTTATTATCTTTGTCTTCTTCATTACATAAATACATAACTACATAGTCAATATGAAGACCAAACCTAGTTACATTTTCCAATGCTCCCTCTTAACTAGGGAGGTATTCATACAGGATATGGTCACTTTCAATTTGAAGAATCGGATTGGTAATCGCATCTGTATGGCATCATATAAACCGGCATTGCCCTTGTGCAAGGCCTTGACTAACAACCCCATCTCTCAACGAGACAATGGGCTACAATGCTGGCGAGACACATGACTTATAGAGACCATTGTCATTTTCTCTCCAAGGTACATACTCCACCCAGGTGTTCCCAGAGTATGACCTTCTTGGACTATTCTTCTCTTGGGTAGCCAACCCTCAAAGAATATCGGTCCTCAACTACTCTTATCTTGAATCCCCTATCTCATTTTCAAAGAGTATCAGATGTCAGATGATTACCCAATCCTCCATCCTGTCTTCCAGGTGAAGGCCAGAATGATGTGTCTATCCATTCTCTCCTCATGGCCTTCACTAAGACTTAAGGCTGTTAGTCCTGGTCTAGTGCATGACACATGAATTAGAGAATCATATATGTCACTCCTTCTTAATTCATGAAGGACATACTTCAAGTTTCTTCCAAGTAAGAAACTTACCACCAGGCTCCCTCTCAACCAGGGACTTGTGACAACAATGGTAGAAGGACTTGTGACAACAATGGTGAGACACCTAGCTGCTCATGAAGAATTCCTCCCCTTGATGTCATGGATTTTGATATTGAGGGATCTTCAACCTTTTGGCTTCATAGGGCACATATCATCCATCACTTTCATCCACGAGTCATGTCATTCATCAGAAAGTGATTCATCAGTGTTTCTCATCTGGTCCACCTTTATGCCATGCTGCTTTCCTTCGAATCATCTACCAAGGATCTTACATCCTTCCACATGATTGGTAGCCCTGCATAAACTCATCCAGATAAACATATCCATAAGAACTTTTAAATCAAAAGTTACCTTAGTGATGATATTTCACCATGACATCTTCTTGTAGGCATCGACATCCTCTATTCAGATTGACACATCTCCTAAAGATATGTCTTGTCAAGGGTCTTCTTGTTTACCATACTTCTATCGGAGTCCACATATCTTCCCAGGAGATCTCCTAGTCACATCTTCTTGGCTTCTGGATGATAACCACCTCTTGACATGGTTGCACTTCATGATCCCTTGCTTTCTTTCTCCACATAGCTTCATTCCCAGGAACTTCCAGTATTCGGTTCCTTGTTTTTATACAACCACCTCATATTCCATATAAGGACATATTTGATTTTATCTGTTTTTGGCAACCTGTGCACTAGAAGAGATCCTCCTTCCTTTGATCATACTTCTAAAAATAGAAGTCCATCACCTGCAACCATATGACATGACTTCACAGCATCCAACATATGGATATATGTACCTTATCCTTTTCCTTTTGAGTCATCCTGTGGCAATTTTATTAGAATGAAAAACTTCATTCCCTTGACTTTATTCATCAATATGTCATCATGTTCTAATTCCATAATTCTGCAAGATAGAATTCCCGATGAAACCTTTTGCTTTCTTTCTTTCTAGTCAGTGAATCCAGAGAGGACACCATTAGGAAAATGTCAGCTCTTGTTTCCATATGGATTATTGAATGATGACCCTTGATCTTTGATGACTTCCTTCCATCAATGTAGTTATCAGTGAGGTTTCCAGGAGCTACTGCTCCTTCCATGCTTCTATCATGATGCTATTAATATACACTGCTTCCTATCATACTATTTTACAACTAACAAAAATCACTTAAAAAGACGATCTCAATCATAATAGAGATCTTTCACTTTTTCTTTCTTAGATTTATTTGCAAAAGGTTCTTCCCTTTCATCTGTGAGATGGGCTTCTTCTTTTTTCCTCTTGTCCTTTCTAGATTTAGGACAACCCCGTTTATAATGCCCAAAATTATTACATCCAAAGCATCGCGCTTTGTCCATATTTATTCTTTTATTCTGAAGACCAAATTTACCGAATCTTCCTTTCTTCCTGGACATGGCTTCAAAGGCTTGATTCCTTTCATTCGATCCTGTATCAACTTTGGTTTTCAATCTTGTTTCTTCTATCTTACATAGATCCTGAAATGGCATTGTTTCTTCTTTCCCATCTATGCTTGAAGGGAAACTTCTCCATTCTTTAGGTAGAGCATTTTGTACCATGCAGAAAAGCTCTGCAAAAAGTCCGTACCCCTTGAAAAATCCCCGAATTTTTCTCCCTATCGACTTTATCTACCACTTTTTGCCAACTTTTTCATCCTCAAAAGTCGCGATTTTATCCTCGAAGTCCTGGATTTTTGCCGAAATTTTTTTGAAAAATCGTTAGTGTGCTAGTTTCTTTAATTTTTTTTTTAAAAATCGTGATTTTTTCCAAAAAATGAGTATTTTTGTATTTTTTTAGTTTTGCCGACTTTTTGTCGACTTTTTTCAAAAAACTCGACTTTATCGAGTTTTTCAACTTTTGGACCTTGTCGATTTAATCCCGACTTCGACTTTTCCACATTGTTTTGTACCATAGTGAGTATTTTCCATCAGACATTACTTCTCCCAATTTCTGCTGTCGATCTCGTATTGCGAAAATCTCCATAAGATATGGAATTATTTCTTCCTTTCTTGACATTCTCAATTTGTATAATTTTTGTCTCGGGGATATTATTTCTTTTGAGGATTCTAGATTTGATACATAGGGAATGAGAGAGTCCTTTATGGATTCTATAAGAATCCTTCGAGCTCTTATGTCTCCCTTCATGTATATGATATATGCTTGAATGTCTTCTTTTAAAGGTTGAATTGAAGATCCTTCGATGTAACCCATAACCTCATTTTCAATTAGTTTCAAATTTGTTCTCTTCTTCCATGCACTAAAGTTTGATGACCCAACCAATTTGTTGCTCTCTTTGCATTAAGTCATTTTGACAGATTTAGATAAGGTCATAGATACTTAATTGAGTGGGGTGACTTCCTCCTTCTAACAACTTCCTTGATGATGATGAAGATGAAGTTAGGAACTTCTTAGAGTGAATTTTCCAACGTAGGTGACCTTGGATCCTTGATGATAAAGATGTCTTCAAAAAGATGATGTCTCTTCCAACAATGTCTTCAATATAAATTTTTGACGACAAAGTGTTAATTTTGGACAACTAGGTCCAAACTCCATGTTATGATGCTCAGATGAAGTTACCAATATTTTTATTGGGTTCCTCTTTCGGAGAGGTGCAAGATTGATTTAAAGATCATCTTGATCCGATGAGAAGAACATTTATTTTGAATTTATTCAAGATATGTGCAGGTCGGCCTTAAGGTTTTGTGCCCCAGCAGTTGTGTCACACACCCTCACTCATGGATATATATTGGTCAATGTTGGAGGACATTTTCACTCATCTCATCCTCACACATTTCTCTCTCCTCATTTGATTGGTTCGATGTCCTTGGTGGCTCTTCTCTCCACACGTGGGAAAATTCCAGTAGCAACACTTTTCTGATTTCGATCTAGGGTTTCTGCAGCAAACTTTGACCAACGTTGACTTTGGTCAATGCAAGGTCAAATTGACCTGAAACTCCCAAAAGTTTGATTTTCCTAATCCACATTTTTTGGCACTCTTCTCGAGGCTAGATGTTGACTTTGACTTTTCAGCATTGACCTAGCTGTCGTTGCTATTTGTGTTGACCGTTGACTTTTGGGTTCACTATTGAGTTGATCATTTGGCCATCCTAGAGGGTTGTGTGACATTGCTGGTTGGCTGACCATATTGAGAATTTGCTGGTTGAAGCATCCTGTTGACCGCCGTAACGCACCAACACACATATATTTCTGGCTTGTCTTCTGTCGATCTACTGGTATGTTCTACAACATTTTACATTATTGTTTATGTGATTGCTGTCTGATATTGGAGAAAAAGTAAGGTTGCATCAAGCATAAAACATCTATAAAAAATTACATGGTATTGAAGCCGAGGTGAAGACAAAGCCCTAATTTTTAGCAATCACCGAAGAAGAGGATGGGTTCCTCAAACTACAATGGCCTTAAGGTTGATGACAAATTGATTGGGAAGGATGACTTCCATGCTTGGAAGATGACATTGGATCTTAACGTGGAAGACCAAGATGTCATGGACTATGTGCAGGGTAAAATCAAAGAGCCTCCATCCACTGCTACTGCTGCTGCCAAAACAAAGTATAAGAAGGGGGAGATCAAAGCAAAGCTGATGATCAGGGACTCAATTCACAAGAGTCTGGTTGCCTACATCTCTGAGTTGGACACATCAGAAGAGATGTATGATAAGTTGGTGCACCTGTTCAAGGCCAACAATGCGAATCAAGTCCTATTCTTCAAGAATCAATTGAAGAATCTGAAGAAAGGCAGGGATGAGTCCATTCAATCATATTTTCTGAAGCTGACTGAGATCAGGAACAATCTGCTGGTTATTGGGGAGACAATAGCTGATCGAGAGATGGTTCTCACCGCACTTGGAGGGCTCTCATCTGAATGGCATGTGTTCAACACTACCATTCTCAATAACAATGTGATACTTGACTTTGACGAAGTACTATCGAGATGCGTACAAAAAGAGACAAGAATGAAGGAGTATCAAAATGAAGGAAATGCTGCCTACGCTGCTCATTCTAGAAAGAAGAACTTTGGTGGTCCAAAGAACAAAGGAAGAGCAGGGGCCCAAGGAAAGAAGGGCAAGTGTTACACTTGTCATAGGCCAGGTCACTATGCTAGAGAATGCCCTTTCAAGAAGGATTCTCTCTCGATGATGACAACAACAACAACCAGAGGAATGGCAATCAAAGGAACAACAGGTTCAAGGGAAAGAGGAAGGCTCCCTCTGGCGTAAATGGTCAACCTTTCAAAAGGTCAAGGAATTCTAGGTATGAGGAATCAAATGTTGTTGATAAAAGAAATGAATTCATTCTTGTATCTGCCCTCTCTGCCCTCTCTGTTGCATCTCCACCCGACACTATGGATGGCTGGTTCATAGATAGTGGTGCCTCAAGGCACATCACTAGGTTCAAGGAAGCACTTTCTGACATGGTTGAGAAGGATACTAATTTGGAAATTATTCTTGGAGGTAATGCCACATATCCCGTGAAAGGGACAGGGATTGTGACCCTCCACTTGTCTCAAGGTCAAGTCCTTCGCTTGCAGGATGTACTCTATGTACTTAATTTGAAGGAGAACCTTGTGTCTATATCAGCCATGGAAGACAAAGGTTTCAATGTGGCATTCATTGATGGGAAGGTGTGCATCTGGAAGAAGAGCTTCAAGGAAGCTATCACGATTGGGTTTAGAGTTGATACACTCTACCAGGTTGGAGGAAGTCCACTGGGAGCGATGACGTGTGATACTATTCGACAGACTGAACTATGGCACCAAAGGTTTGGACACCTTCACTACAAGGCCCTTCACGAAGCAAAGAAGGTGGTAACGGGGATGCTCGAGTTTTCAAATAATCATGAAGGTGTATGTCAGGGTTGTGTCGAAGGAAAGCATACAAGGGGACCTTTCCCCTCAAGTGTCACAAAGACATCTGATGTCTTGCAATTAGTACATTTTGATCTGTCTGGTATGCTGCCCGTGACATCCTTGGGAGGATGTTCTTATTATATGATATTCATAGATGACTTCTCTCGCAAAAACGAGATATACTTTGAAGAAGATGGATGAGGCTTTCTGCGGGTTCCGTACCTTCAGTGCCTTGGAAAATCTGACAGGGAAGAAGATCAAGATATTGAGGACCGATAATGGCACTGAATATGAGATGAACGAGTTCAAGAACTTATGCAGAGAAGCTGGCATCAAGAGGGAGACCACAACTGTCTATACTCCTGAGCAGATTGGCGTTGCTGAATGAAAGAACAGGACCATTGTGGAAGCTGCCCGTGCCATGCTATGTGACCAGGGTCTATCGAAGTTTCTGTGGGGAGAAGCTACGAACACTGTTGTGTACATACAAAACCGATGCCCGCATTCCGCTTTGGACTCCAAAACTCCCGAAGAGGTTTTCACTGGTAAGAAACTTGACGTCTCACATTTTAGAGTTTTTGGATGTCCTGTTTATTTTCATGTGTCGAAAGAGAAGAGGAGCAAGCTGGATGCTTCTGGGAATAAGGGAATGTTTGTGGGCTACAACGAAACTTCGAAGGCCTATAGAGTCTATGTGCCTAGTCAAAGGGAAGTGGAGATATGACACAATGTCACCTTTGACGAAGATGCTTCCCTGAGGAAAGTAATCAATCTTTTGATATCTGAGGAAGATAATGAAGCAAGGCCTGGAAATCAAGAAGAACCGAAGGATGAGACGATGACCGATGGACCCTATTGATCCTCATCCTTCACTGGGGAAGAGACTATCATGGCTCAGGGACACTCTTGAGGATGTTGAGGGACATATGGCCCCAAGGGGGACATTCCGTGAAAGCAAGAAGCCGAATAGATACCAAGGGTATCTAGCAGCCATGAGTACTATTGTACAATATGAGCCTGGATCTTTTGAGGAAGCCGTAAAGCATCAAGTCTGGAATGATGCTATGCACGAAGAGTATGAGTCCATATTGAAGAATGATGTCTGGGATGTCGTTCCAAGATCAGAGGACAAAGCAGTTGTCTCCTCGAAATGGCTCTACAAGATCAAGCATGGATCTGATGGAAGTGCTAAAAAGTTCAAGGCAAGATTCGTTGCCCATGGCTTCTCTCAAAAGGAAGGCATAAACTATGATGACATATTTGCACCTATGGCCCGATATACCACCATCCGATCTATTATAGCCCTTGCTGCTACGTAAGGATGGAGTCTTCATCAGATGGATGTGAAGACCGCATTTCTGCATGGTGCGATAAAGGAAGAGGTGTATGTGGAGCAACCTCTGGGTTTCGAAGTCCAGGATCGAGACACCCATGTCTGCAGGTTGAAGAAAGACCTATATGGGTTGAAGCAAGCACCCAAAGCTTGGTACGAGAGGATAGATAACTACCTGACGAAGTTGGGCTTCACTTGTAGTAATGCTGATCCGAACCTTTACTTCAAGGTTGATAGAGAGAAGCCTCTCATTTTGGTGCTGTATGTGGACGACCTCTTCCTGACAGGTGCTGACCCTCTCATTCATCAGTGCAAGAGGGAGCTCGCTGCTGAGTTCGAGATGAAGGACCTAGGACTGATGCATTACTTCCTAGGCCTGGAGGTCTGGCAGAAACCTGGCGAGATTTTCCTTTCTTAAGGAAAATACATTGTAAAGCTTCTAGAAAGATTTGGTATGGTGGACTATAATTCTGTGTCGACACCGATGGAGCTCAACTTTAAGAAGTTGAGTGGTAGCGCTGCTGGGCTCGTGTTTGCAAATCCTACTGAGTATCGTCAACTCGTCGGGGCCCTGATGTTCTTAGTGAACACTCGTCCAAACGTATGTTTTGCAGTGAACACTTTGAGTCAACATATGGTTGAGCCTCATCACACTCACTGGGTTGGTGCCAAGAATCTTCTAAGATATCTTCAGGGCACGATAAACCATGGGCTGGGATACATTGTCGAGAGTGTGACACTCCTTGGATATATTGATGTCGATTGGGCTGGCAGTGTGGTGGATCGTAAAAGCACATCGGGATGTTGCTTCACACTTGGATCTGCTTCGATATCATGGATGAGTAGGAAGCAGAAGTCGGTGGCTTTGAGCACCGCGGAGGCCGAATACATTGCAGCTAATATGGCCTGTTGTGATTCAGTTTGGTTGCGAAAGCTCTTCAGTGAGCTGTTCGGGCATGTGCTAGATATCACCGTGATACTTTGTGATAACCAGAGTGGGATTCGATTGTTTGAGAATCCTGTGTTCCACGATCGATCCAAGCATATTGATATTAGGTACCACTGTATTCGGGATATGGTACAGCGAGGTGCCGTAAGGTTTGATCATATAGGAACTGATGAGCAGGTCGCGGATATTCTCACAAAGCCCTTAGGGAAGGTCAAGTTCCTAACCTTCTGTGAGAGTCTTGGTATCGTGGAATGACCCTATGTTGAGGGTCTCGTTGGACGATGAGCTTTGGGAGCTCTGGGGGCTTTGGGGATAGCTTCTCGGAGCTATAAGCAACCACATGGCTAGGCTTGCCGAACCTTGTTGGGGTGCTTCTGCCCCACCGTTGTGATGATTGAGTTGGTTCACCTCTCATTGTCTGTGCTCTGTATGCATCCTACCCATTGAGTTCAGGGCTCATGGGAAGTACCTCTCATTTGGAAAATGAGGTGGGAAAAGCTAGAGACTAGTAGCAAAAACTGATGGATGCATCAGAGATTGCCGCACTCTCTATCTAGGATGGCACGCTCCAACCACTTGATCTGGGATCAAGTCTAGTGAGGATTCAGACCTCCTACTGACTTCGGGTCAGATAAACCAACTTCGGGTTGGTATGAGACTCTTTGGGAGTCTTATAGAGGTTTCAGACCTTTGGGCTGAATCTGTCAGCCGAGAATGATGTCTTTGTGACTGACCCACTTCTGTTTTGAAATAAAGAAGCCAGCAAAGCAAGTTACGGTGGGATGATGCACAATGTTTGGATTGCACAGGTGGATGGAGTTCTCCGTAGTTGAGAGGGAGTGTTAATTTTGGACGACTAGGTCCAAACTCCATGTTGTGATGCTTAGATGAAGATACCAATATTTTTATTTTGTTCCTCTTTCGGAGAGGTGCAAGATCGATCTAAAGATCATCTTGATTCGATGAGCAGAACATTTATTTTGAATTTATTCAAGTTATGTGCAGGTCGGCCTTAAAGTTTTGTGCCCCAGCAGTTGTATCACACACCCTCACCGATGGATATATATTGGTCAACGTTGGAGGACATTTTCACTCATCTCATCCTCACACATTTCTCTCTCTTCATCTGATTGGTTCGATGTCCTTGGTGGCTCTTCTCTCTACACGTGGGAAAATTCCAACAGCAACACTTTTCTGATTTCGGTCTAGGGTTTCTGCAACAAACTTTAACCAGCATTGACTTTGGTCAACACATGGTCAAATCGACCTGAAACTCTCCCAAAAGTTCGATTTTCCTAATCCGCATTTTCTGGCACTATTACCGAGGCTAGACATTGACTTTGACTTTTCAACGTTGACCTAGCTGTTGCTGCTGCTGTTTGTGTTGACCATTGACTTTTTGAGTTGACCATTTGGCTGTCCTAGAGGGTTGTGTGACATTGCTGGTTGGCTGACCATATTGAGACTTTGCTGGTTGAAGCATCCTGTTGACCGCTATAACGCACCACAACACATATTTCTGGCTTGTTTTCTGTCGATCTACTGGTATGTTCTATCAACATTTTACTTTATTGTTTATGTGATTGCTGTTTGATATTGGAGAAAAAGTAAAGTTACATCAAGCATAGAATTTCTATATAAATTTACACAGATTATCTCCTTGATAAGTGAATCTTTTGAATGAGATTGACGGTCTTCTTGAGATGACTTGAGAATCTTCCTTGCAAACTGATTTGACTTTTCAATGTAGACTTGATTCTTGCTTCTTTGAGTGTCTCCTTGTCAAGTAGCCCTTGTTTTCAACACCTTAGCTTTGATGCCATGTTGAGAATAATGTTATCGAACCGAACCGTTCGAAATCCGCCGGCCGGGACCGGGCTTGGAGGCAAACGGTCCGACCGGCCCTCCGAATCCTAATGACTGGTTCGCAGATCACCGGCTGGTTTGCCATCGAACCGGGCCAAGACTCCAGACTGTCCGGTTCGTAGACTGTTCCACCGGCTCACAAGCTCGCACTAAAAATAAAAAAAAAATTTCGTAATTTTTTCTTAATTTTTTTTTAATTTTTTTTCTAAATTATTACTTTTCCTAGTTAATAACGCTACCCTAGCCCCCCTAAAGCTACTTAAACACCCCCACCCCCCCTATTTCCCTCACACTATTCATGGTAATGTTAAATTCTTAAAGTAAAAGTGACATTCTCCTTAATCTTCATTTTCATCCTTTTACTTAAATTTTTAACATTACCATGAAATGACTCGGGATGTTTGAGAGTGGTTCCGACCTCATTGGATTTCATATGGAGAAAGTAGAATTTTAGATCTCATTCAAAATCCAGCAGACTTATCAGTTTTTCAGGATTTCAGGATTGGGTTATTGCAATGTTTCCATCAAATTTTGTCATGTATTAGGGTATGGAACTCGTATTTAATCAAGAGCACCAATCCCTCTATGTACCTTGATGTTAGTGACATTGGTTGTCAAACTCCTCTATCATAACCCTACTAAAAATGTACCCATCACTCAAACAAAACCTTGACTATCGAAGATGATAGATAAATCTATGTTTAAATCAATGAATTAAGTATGAATTTGTGTAAAAAATATCTAATTTTTAATATATATATATATATATATATATATATATATATATATTTTTAATAAAATAATATATAACGTATCGTATCCTAGAAGTATCCTGTTCCGGGGTCATCGTACCCGTATCCGATTCTTCGAATCCCCGTATCCCCGTATCAGGTGACTTAGGGATTTTGATGATGATTGATGATTTGATCATATGTAGCTTGTAGTATTGTAGGCTATAGTATAATACTATGATCTAACATGTTATTTTGGACTATAAAGGCCTTTTAGAGCCTGTTTCTTGATGTTTGTTACATTTTTTGTTCAGCGATGTTTTGCACTAAGTGCTATTTTGGCTATCTGCACCTATATAATGAAAATTTTTGCATATTTGTGCTTAAATGGTTTGTATTAATATGGATGTACATGAATATATCTGGTTTTTCTTTAAAATATGAATATTTTATGTGTTTTTGGTAAACCGGTTTTTTTTTTCCGGTTTTTTCCTAAGCCCCGGGCCCACAAGGTTTTCCCGCTCAATAACCGGTTCGGTTCCGATAACATTGGTTGAGAATTAGGTAGGGCTTAGTTTAATTCAATTCTCTCCTTGACAATTACTTGTGAGCTTACTTCTTTTACTTATGTCTTCTCTTCTTATCTTATTATGTCTTTCATCAAGTCGATTACCAAAACACAAGAGACATAAATTTAGGCTCTTCGAGCCAGGGCCAAAACCTCTCCCTCTTGGAGAGGAAAACCCACAAGAAATTATTCTTATAGACTTTTAAATGACAAGTACCATGACCATGACACATACCCTTGACCTTTGTATGCCTCCAAGACCTTGTCACTGCTTCTTCCTTGACTCCTTAAGTCGATCCTTCTTTTCTGCACCGTCTTGCACTGATCTGCACCAACCTTAGAGAACTCGTTCTCTAGTCCTTGGTATCTCCTTTCTTTCTTGATTCTACCTTATATTCTTCTAGGCTTCTTCTTATCTTTAGGTATACCTAAGATAGTGGTACATGCTTTTGCACCAATCCTTTAAATGCATCCCTAAACTAAACTTCTAAAAAGCTTTTTACACACTGTGTATATTACCCCTTTTATTACATTGTATAGTTCGCTGAACAACCCTTATATTACCTCGCACTTCACTGTAATTCTGTCCCTCCTTCGCACTACAACACAGTCCTGCAACTCCGCATTAAGCACAATTTTGCACCTTCGCTCTTAACACGATCTCTTCTCTGCATTTGAACAAAGTTTTGTTCTCACATTTATTACAACTCTTATCTCACACTTATTACAACCCCGTCCTCACACTTAACTCAGATATATATGATCAAAGTTTTCTTAGACTTGTTCGAGGTTATCCTTCCAAATGAACTGCAGAGCTACCTTATATATAGTGGTATCCTTCCTGTGTTTTAGGCCGACCTTTCAATCTGTTTGTAGGCCAATTTGTTCAGCGGCATGTAAGCCGACTTGTCCACTGCTCATAGGCTGTCTAGAGGAGATATTCAACGCTGATATTGAGCATCATATTGAGCTATTTCTTCAAGCTTTATTGACAAGGTCTTGAGGCATACGTCATTGTCTTGACTCTTCATATACATGACTCTTTAATTAGGACATTTATGACAAGATGACAAATCCCTAAAAGACATCAAGAAGAAGTCTTTTGACCTATATTAAAAACCTTGCCCCACGAAACCTATGAAGCAAGCATAACAAAAATGCATTTTATTATCTTTGTCTTCTTCATTACATAAATATATAATTACCTAGTCAATATGAAGACCGAACCTAGTTACACTTTCCAACATGATATCCCTGTCATGGCCGATAATGACACTTGCGAAATACTCTTCAATTTATTCTACATTTGATTCTTCATTGTCTGAATCATTTATTGCTTCACATGTATACAAGTTCTTGGTTTCTTTCCCTTTAGCGCATCTGTGTCTTGGGTCCCATTTTTCGCCACAATGTCTGCACTTACCTTCTTTCATTCTTTTCATTTCCAAATTAGTTTTGTCTCCTTCACGAAGATGTGGTGGAACATAATTTTTTTATTATCTGTGTTTGCAGCGTGGGGAAATCTTTGTCTCAAGTATATTCTTTCAACCGTTGGCCACTGCATCTTTTCATGTTTCTTTTCAACAAATTTTGATTTTTGTCTTGTTGCTTCTATCGAAGAAATGTCATGAAGCTCAAGTTCTGCCTGTAGATGGGGTTTTGTCCTGTGATGTATGATCGAATGAGACGAGTTTCAAATATTATAGGTACTTGTGTGGCTAAAGTTTCCCATTACCGATTGTATTTGTCCACATCGCCTTTTTGTTGCAATCTGGTGAGTGCTGAGAAGAACTCTTCCTCCTTGACACACTGGAACCTTTTATAGAATGCATTTTTGAATTTCTTCCAACTGATGGCAAGTGTCGTCTTCTTCCACCACATATACTGTTGGTCAAGGTTGTCATTGATGTCAATATGACATTAACCGAGAAGTCAAACCACTAATGAAAGAAGCCCTAAGAAGTCCTTGATTTAATGTTGCATGCACTTGATGATCTAGAACTTAACCCTTGATGTTATGTGATGATGTCATACACTTTGATACTTGATGATGACATATGTTGATCATGGTTGGAGATTATTTGAGGGTTGGAAGACTATTTTGGAGTTATCCTAATAATGCTGCACTATAATATATATCACTGCACCATTATGTGATGACATGGGTGATGCATTCATTGCTGGACATTACCATGATAATGTGAATGTCCTACATGTTCCTATGATGATGAAGAAGCCAAATAATGGAGAAGACAAACAATGGAGAAGCCAAACAAAGAAGCCATACTGTCCTAATCATCTTCTGCACTAAAGATTTCAGAAGCAGTCACAAAGAAAAATAATTTTGGACAGCTTGGAGGCATCTTTTCCAAATGAATCCTACACCATCTTAAAGAGGAATTTTTCCTCTTTCTAACGGGCCCTTACTTGCCTTCAAACTCCCAATAGTTTGTGAGAAATTGAATTTTTAAGTTAAAAAATAATATATTTTATCCTAGCCGACCTAAGTCGACTTGTGTAGGCTCATGTTCCTTGGCGAAGGGACATGTCTTTTCATTTATGATCAAAACCAGTATATATATGACGTCTAGACTTGACATTCCATCATCCAATTTCGGTGAAAAACACAAAATTCAGATTAGAAGCACAGAAGGCCGAGGAGATAAAAGAAGAATTATTGGTTGGGCTATTTTTTCTATTGGATTGGTCTTTTGAGCTCGGATTAAGGACAGTTCTGTGATAGCTCGATTATAAACCTCAAACAGTGATAAACCTCCATACCTCGGACCTGTGGTGGGCAAGGAGTTGTGGACTTGGTGCAGACACCCAGTGGCTCGGACCTGTATATGATTTCTATGACTCAGACCTGTTTGTAGGTTTTGTGGAACGGACATATTGCCACGAGTAAACTTGTGAAATTCGAGCACCATACCTTCAGACCATACGTATTGACTGTGGAACAGATTTTTGAAGCTTGGACTGTTAGCATAGGTGTGTGGGCAACCTGTGACCTTTCTTTGGAGCTTCGATAGGGCAGTTTTTGTGGAGAATTAATATAACAATTTTGAGAAAAGTTCTCGGTCTTGCAGCAGAGGAACACCATTTGGACAAAGGTAAATGGGCTACTGCTCGGTGCCTTGAAGAAGCCACAATTCGGTGCTATAATGGAGACTACTGTTTGATGCTATAAAGGAGCTACAGTTCAGTGATATAATTCAATGATTAAGTGCTACCCTAGATTCGGTGCTACCCTAGTTTCGATGCTACTACAGTGATATATTCCAGTGGCATCTCAAGTGTGGACAATCACCTTGGAAAATCGGAATAGTGACATGTGTAGGCTTAAACAAGAATTGTTAAGAATCTCGCAGTTTTGTGGAGGATAGTCTAGCATAGAATTTCATCTTCTTGAGTTGTCATACTTCAACATGTACATCATCACTTGGAGCAGGTCCTATTGATTTTGGAAGCTGGTTTTTAGGATTGTTTTGGAGAAATCCTTGAAGGTACTTTGAGGAAATTTTGGGTTATATACTTCTATAGAGAAGCATACTCCACCATATATCTTGAGGAGATCTAGAAACTTGTTGAAGTCACCTTGAAGTAGCTATTCTTGGAACCATACTGAAGACACCATTGAAGCAATATTATTGAAGATTTCTGAGAGGGAAGGTGTCTTTCGTTGAAACAATGCTTGATGCATCTTGAATACCTGAAGAAGACCTCTTGGAGATACTTGTTGGGGCAACCCTTGGCAGCATTTTTGAAGCACCCTTGTTGGAGCATCTTAAAGACAATATTGAAGACATCTTGAAGGTCTCAGAGATATTATCGGAGACCATGATGCGATGAAGCAATCATGAGGTGACTTTGGAGATCTTTGTTTGGGTGACATGAAGAGCAGCGGTGACACGTTCTAAGAAGACAAGGTTGTCATTGATGAAGTGATTTGGAGGAGGCATTGCTGAAGATAGACAGGGCTCATTGAAGAAAATATTGGGAGCCGAGAACAATAATCAAACACATCTTAACGAATTGAAGCTGAGGGTTGGAGCCTCATAGAGACAAGGTTGGTGCCTTGAAAGATAGGGTTGGAGCCCTAGAGAATAGGAGTCCTCAAGCGACCAGGTTGGAGCCTGTACCAGATATAGGGTTGGAGCCCTTGAGGTTGGTGCCTCAGAATTGACTAGGTTGGAGCCTTGGAAGTCCAAGTCGGGGCTTGGCAAATACAGGTTGGAGCCTGGGAAATTGAAGATTGGTGTCTTCATCTAGGGTTGGAGCCCTACATATATTATACTTGATTTATTGTAAAGGAGAAATTAATAAAAGCATTTATTCTTATTGTTCATATTGTGTTCTAAATATAAGTGATCTAACTGGTAAAATTAACAATTGAAAAGAAATACTGATTCACCCCCTCTCAGTATTTCCAACAATTGGCATCAGAGCCAGTACCTTCACTCAAAGCCTAACAGCTTGAAGATTGATCATTAGAACACAAATGTTAAAGCCAAGGAAGAAAGTCTCCAATCTCCTAAAGATGTGTCTTCCTCAACCATTGAAATTGAAGTAAATCAATTTGCGAAGGCTCCATTGTTCAATGGAAATTTTGATATATGGGTGGCAAGAATGAGGAATTTCTTGAAGACTCAAGGAATTGAAGTTTGGAAACCAGTGATTACTAATGACACGATGGACGAAGAATCCAAGGAGTACAATACAAGAGCAATGAAGGCAATTTTGAATGGGTTACCAAATTCTGTGAAGGCCAATTTTGAAAAATGTTCGTCAGCGAAAGTCATATGGGACAAACTTCATGATCTTCACTCAAAAGGAGCATTGACAATGATCTCTAGTCAAGAAGATGATGGAAAACAAGAAGAACAAAATCCATCAAGGAAGTTGAAGATGAGAGAGATGACAACAAGGCTAAAGAAGACCTAGAAGATGAAGAGAACAAAGAAGACTTTGAAGAAGATCTCTTGAATAAACTTATGGCTTCCATGGAAGAGATTAATAGTTTGAAAAATGAAAATGAGGAACTTAAGAAGAAAGCGCAAGATGGTAACCAAGACAAGACAAGGAAGGAAGTTGACTTTGTCAAGCTTCAAGTACAAGAAAGAGATGAGGAGCTCGCCAAACTTAAAGAGGAATTTCATCAAAATAAAAGAAAGCATCATGAAGAAGTCATATCTATAACAAATCAATTGGATAAGGCAAAGAAAAGGAAGAAACTTTGTCAAGCCACCTTGAACAAAGACTTAAGAGTTTGAACAATCTTGAAGCAGAGATTGGTCAATACAAGGAAGAGGTCTCCTCTCTTAATCCTCAACTAGAAGAAGCAAGGAAACAAGCACAAGGAGTTGAGAAGGTGATGGAAACTTTGGCATTCATAGAAGGACAAGTTAATGAAGCAGAAAAGGAGAGAAACACCATGATATGCCAACTAGACGAAAAGGATGAAGAAATCTTGAAACTAAAATCAGACATCAATCTTCTCAAGGCCGAAACATGTGAAGCTACAAGAATAAAAGAAGAATTGGAGAGTAGTCTAGAAAAGGAGAATGAAGAAGGCTTCATAATGAAATCAAATATCATCTCCCTTAAAATCGAAGCACATGAAGCAACAAGGATGATGGAAGAAATGAAGAAGCAACTACTTATGAAAGATGAAGATTGTGAAAAGTTGAAAGGAGAAATTGTCTTTCTTGAAAAGGAAGTTGAATTGCTGAATAAAAACTTGAAAAGCTCTCAAACCCTAGATGACATCCTAAGTCAGCAGAGGTCTCCTCTTGATAAATAAGGTCTTTGCTATGTAGGTGAACCTTGAAATAATGCAAACCCTAATTCTTCAAACAACAAGGATGTGGAGAAGCCTGGAAGAAATGTTGATGCCCCCAGTTCCAACAAAGAAAAGGAGAAGATTCAAAGTGACATTGGAAGAAACCCCACTCCAAGAAGATATGTAGATGGTGTCAAGAATGCAAGAGGCAATAAATTTGATCAAAGAATCCCAAGACAGAATGACTTTGGAAGTGCATCAAGGCAATCTCCAACATCCAGGTACCAAAGTATATTTTTTGGTTATTGTTATTCTTGTACAAATTTCGGACACATGGCAAAGGATTGTAGGGCATACCACAAGGACAAATATAATGGTCCCCATCAATCTCCTAGAAGCAATTTTGCAAGAAGAAGTCATGATTTCTTATTCATGAACAAGATAGAGTGCTTCAATTGCCATAACATTGGACATATGTCACATGATTGTAACTTGACATGGGCCCCTGCACAAGCTAGAACTATACCAGAGAAGAAGGTTACACAAGTATGGGGAAGGAAGTAAATTGGATTCGAAAGTCTCTTAGACACTTCAGCCAACAACACATATTGCTGATTTGATGAAGATATCCTTGGCATATGTGATATCCCAAGTGTTTAATGATGAGACTTTGCCAAAAAGGAGACCACGCCTACAGTTAGGGGGAGCTCTTGATCATTCTTGCAAAAGCTATCCGTGAAAGGGCCCTATGAAATCCTTGATGAATCACATATGGACAATCATATTTTGATTAATCATCTCTCAGGAGCAAATCCATTGAGGAACATAATCCCTTCTCATCCGATGGACCATTGTTGAAGATGTCTTCCATTAGATCTCAAAGCAAGCAATCTTTCTTGAGCTAGAGGAGTTTATGCAAGCAGGGGAAGTTGGTTCATCACATAAATAAATGAAAACACGTCTATCATAAACAACATTGCCAGAAGGAAGAGCACCATGATAGGGGGAGCTACATATCTATCATTGATGAAGAAAATATGATGAAGAAAAGCAACTTGATAGGGGGAGTACTTGGGCACCCCCTTGCCATTGATGTCAAAGGGGGAGAGAATGTTGGAAGGGCAAGAATATTGCCATCAATGACAAAGGGGGAGACTGTTGGTCAAGGTTGTCATTGATGTCAATATGGCATTAACCGAGAAGTCAAACCACTAATGAAAGAAGCCCTAAGAAGTCCTTGATCTAATGTTGCATGCACTTGATGATCTAGAACTTAACCCTTGAGGTTATGTGATGATGTCATACACTTTGATACTTGATGATGACATATGTTGATCATGGTTGGAGATCATTTGAGGGTTGGAAGACTATTTTGGAGTTCTCCTAATAATGTTGCACTATAATATATATCACTGCACCATTATGTGATGACATGGGTGATGCACTCATTGCTGGACATTACCATGATGATGTGAATGTCCTACATGTTCATATGATGATGAAGAAGCCAAATAATGGAGAAGACAAACAACGAAGAAGCCAAACAAAGAAGCCATACTGTCCTAATCATCTTCTGCACTAAAGATTTCAGAAGCAGTCACAAAGAAAAATAATTTTGGACAGCTTGGGGGCATCCTTTCCAAATGAATCCTACAACATCTTAAAGAGGAATTTTTCCTCTTTCTAACGAGCCCTTACTTGCCCTCAAACTCCCAATAGTTTGTGAGAAATTGAATTTTTAAGTTGAAAAATAATATATTTTATCGTAGCCGACCTAAGTCGACTTGTGTAGGCTCATGTTCCTTGGCGAAGGGACGTGTATTTTCGTTTATGATCAAAACCAGTATATATATGAAGTCTAGACTTGACATTTCATCATCCAATTTCGGTGAAAAACACAAAACTCAGATTAGAAGCACAGAAGGCCGAGGAGATAAAAGAAGAATTATTGGTTGGGCTATTTTTCTATTGGATTGGTCTTTCGAGCTCGGATTAAGGACAATTTTGTGATAGCTCGATTATAAACCTCAAACAGTGATAAACCTCAATACCTCGGACTTGTAGTGGGCAAGGAGTTGTGGACTTGGTGCATACACTCAGTGGCTCAGACCTGTATATGATTTCTATGACTCGGACCTGTTTGTAGGTTTTGTGGAACAGACATATTGCCGCAAGTAAACCTGTGACATTCTAGCACCATACCTTCAAACCATACGTATTGACTGTGGAACAGATTTTTGAAGCTTGGACTGTTAGCATAGGTGTGTGGGCAAACCTGTGACCTTTCTTTGTAGCTTCGATAGGGCAGTTTTTGTGGAGAATTAATATAACAATTCTGAGAAAAGTTCTCGGTCTTGCAGTAGAGGAACACCATTTGGACAGAGGTATATAGGGTACAGCTTGGTGCCTTGAAGAAGCCACAATTCGGTGCTATAATGGAGACTATTGTTTGATGCTATGAAGGAGCTACAGTTCAGTGATATAATTCAATGATTAAGTGCTATCTCAGATTCGGTGCTACCCTAGTTTCGGTGCTACTACAATGATCATATTTTGGTGACATTACAGTGATATATTCTAGTGGCATCTCAAGTGTGGACAATCACCTTGGAAAATCAGAATAGTGACATGTGTAGGCTTAAACAAGAATTGTGAAGAAGCTTGCAGTTTTGTGGAGGATAGTCTAGCCTAGAATTTCATCTTCTTGAGTTGTCATACTTCAACGTATACATCATCAGTTGGAGTAGGTCCTATTGATTTTGGAAGCTGGTTTTAAGGATTGTTTTGGAGAAATCCTTGAATGTACTTTGAGGACAGTTTGGGCTATATACTTCTATAGAGAAACATACTCCACCATATATCTTTAGCAGATCTAGAAACTTGTTGAAGTCACCTTGAAGTAGCTATTCTCTGAACCATACTGAAGACACCATTGAAGCAACATTATTGAAGATTTCTGAGAGGGAATGTGTCTTTTGTTGAAGCAATGTTTGATGCATCTTGAATACTTGAAGAATACCTCTTGGAGATACTTGTTGGGGCAGCCCTTCGCAGCATTTTTGAAGCACCCTTGTTGGAGCATCTTAAAGACAATATTGAAGACATCTTGAAGGTCTCGAAGATATTATCGGAGACCATGATGCGATGAAGCAATCATGAGGTGACTTTGGAGATACTTGTTTGGGTGACATGAAGAGCTGCGGTGATACGTTCTAAGAAGACAAGGTTGTCATTGATGAAGTGATTTGGAGGAGGCATTGCTGAAGATAGACAGGGCTCATTGAAGAAAATATTGGGAGCCGAGAACAATAGTCAAACACATCTTAACGAATTGAAGCTGAGGGTTGGAGCCCTAGAGGTTGGAGCCTCATAGAGACAAGGTTGGTGCCTTGAAAGATAGTGTTGGAGCCCTAGAGGATAAGAGTCCTCAAGAGACCAGGTTGGAGCCTGTACCAGATATAGGGTTGGAGCCCTTAAGGTTGGTGCCTCAGAATTGACAAGGTGAGAGCCTTGGAAGTCCAAGTCAGTGCTTGGCAAATACAGGTTGGAGCCTGGGAAATTGAAGATTGGTGTCTTCGTCTAGGGTTGGAGCTCTACATATATTATACTTGATTTATTGTAAAGAAGAAATTAATAAAAGCCTTTATTCTTATTGTTCATATTGTGTTCTAAATATAAGTGATCTAATTGGTAAAATTAACAATTGAAAAGAAATTTCTGATTCACCCCCCTCTCAGTGTTTCCAACAATTGGTATTAGAGCCAATACCTTCACTCAAAGCCTAACAACTTGAAGGTTGATCATTAGAACACAAATGGCAAAGCCAAGGTAGAAAGTCTCCAATCCTCCTAAAGATGTGTCTTCCTCAACCATTGAAATTGAAGTAAATCAATTTGCGAAGGCTCCATTGTTCAATGGAAATTTAATTTAATTAAACTATATAATTAAAAAATATATAAGTATATTAATATATAATCATAGATATATATTAATATTTTAGTTATTAAAATAATGACTGACGAGCTGATTTAATAAGGGTTACGATTGGACAGTGCTTACGGAATGGTCGAATGATACGGTAGACGACAGTGTGATGGTGGATGTTGGTTGATAAGATAGTCATAGATACGGAGAACGAATTGTCGGTGTGGAGCTTATTGGAGTCATTGCGGTTTGGGAATAGGGACGTGACTCAACGACGAGGGACGGTGGGCACATGCAGATGAAAACAACGACGATAGCAAGAAGGATGGGATCACAGAAGAACAGTGGACAGTGAGACGACAGCGGGACGGAGTGGGACATGGTGTCGGGAAAGGGTGATCGGATGTAGACACAGAACAACGGTAAAGAATGGTGAGGCCTTGACAGGCACGGTCGACGACAAGATGAAATGGTGAAGGACGTTGGCGGACAATTGTTGACAAAACAAGGGTGCACACGGCAGCAACAACGGAGCACAAGGGGCAGCGACTGAATGTAATTGAAGGTCAAGGGTCGCTGCTTTGATACCAGATGGAGCAATAAGCTCATTTATAGACAAAAATATGTATTTTATTACTGATTGAATGATGGATACAATTGTGGGAGGCCCCTGGCTTAAATACTGCCTCGGGTGCCTCCGTGTGAATGGGCATGGTCTTTGATCATGCCCTTTGCCTAATTAAACTAATAATTACAGAAATAATTAATTTTTACATAACAGAGGTTGGGACAAAGGTATTCAATTTTCCCTTAGTAGTTAATTAAGATTTCAGATCAGGTTACTCATAAATTCGTTGCTCAACATCCTTCCAGGTAGGAGACTTTGCTTATGCTTCCAATACCTATGACTGTGATTTGCTCCAACAAGAAAATAACCCATGGATCAATCACTGTAATGCTCCTCAGATCTGTGCATCCCTTGGACCAACTTATTTATCATGTCTTTAACAATTACTCAAAAATGCTTCAGCAATTTGATTCTGTACCGTCCTCTGCAAGTTGTCTAGATAGGGTTTGATCAAGGCTCGAATGCCATTTAAATACCAAGAAGAGGTAACAGATCTGTTATGAAAGTTTAGAACAAGTCTCGATCTTGTGCAAAGATATCTCATTGGTCTATTTGAAACATCGGCTAGGGTTCTTTGGAATTCTGGCCGCAGGCATTTCATCTTTGTTCATTCGTTCTTTGAAACAGGTCTTACTGCTTTCATGTATGAATCTGGTCAAAGTTTCAATAGGATCGTAGATCAAGGTTTGTATATATATATATATATATTTATATTCCTCCTTCAATATATGTGGAGTAGAAAACTCTGTTAGTATCTGAATAAATATATATTTATTAATAAATTGAGTGATGATTACAATTGTGGGAGGCCCTTGGCTTAAATACTGCCTTGGGTGCCTTTTGGTGAATGGATCATGCCCTTTGCCTAATTAATTAATAATTACAGACTGATTTAATTTTTACATTACAATATGTAAGCATTCCAGATCAATTTTTCAAGGTTCTCACAAAACGCATCTTCAGGATTATGATCGAACTGCAAGTATTAGGGCTCTATAGATTTTGGAAGCAAAACAATTGTTATAGATGAGGTCACCCAATTGCTTCAAAATTGCACAGGTGTCATACCCCAGTTGAGCAGAAAAATTCAGAAGTCTGCAATCATTACAAATGCTTGAAAGTTGATCCTTGAGACACCTGTATCTTATGCTCCTTCGCTGGTCTTATGGTGGATACAAAATATTTTGATGTGTACCTGCAAGAAACATCACACGCGAAACCCTATGCCCAAAAGCATTGAACAAGAACCTTTACTCCCAAGATAATTATTTTGTTTAGGTGCTGATCACACAACTTCGAGCCTCTGAATTTGCTTCAGGAGAGTAATTTGTATTTGCTTCAAGAGAATACTTGTATTACATCAAGAATGTTAGCCCCCTTTGAAACTTGGATAACAGACAGAAGATGAACTTGAATCAGCCCAGAGAACGCCTTCATAAGCAACAAAAAATTATCACAGACAGATCAACGAATTTTTCATACTTCGGCTTCTAGAAAATTGATGTGCTGTGACTGTAGATGTATTATCAGATTTTTTCTTTCTTCGTGTATGCTTCAGATCTGCAAGACAATTAAGTGAAACACCTTTCAAGTCCAAAAACACTTTCAGAGAACATAACCCTTCCAGACTTTGGCTTCAGACTTCCTACACAAGGATTTCTGAACTATTCCTAGCTGAGGGACTCAAAATATTAGATATCTCTTCGATGCCCTTTGATGAGGAGAATAAGACACTTACATAATTTTTAGAAGACGTTACTTGAGGGAGCCGATTCACCTTTTAGGAGGGAAAAATAAACATTTAACATTTTAAATTTAATATTGGACTGAAATATTACATCTAAAATTTGGACCATATTCAATTTAGATTCATGCTTAATAATAATAAAATTTAGTTACTTGCAATATCCTAATCCACATGAAATGGGCCATGGCCAACTAAACTGTCACATCGACTACTGGTTGAGACCTTCAGTCCTTTGATGCCACATCATCATACCATTAAAACTGCTACATCATCAACCCAATTCTAAGATGCCACATCATCGTCACTTGGCTGCCACATCATCACCATGGGGTCTTGGACCATAAACTGGGTATTCAACTTTGACTGGGCTTTTCTCTCAACCCGTGAAGACCCATGGGACACTCCACATACCACTTGAATCAGCGTGATGAGGAGAATCCGTTGGCATGTGTCACCAAGACAAATTCAACGATCTGCATCATCAAATCCTTAATAATTACAGGGTGTCCTCATCGTCCAAGAAACCCAAACCCTAGGGCTAGGGTTTCATCCAACAATTTGGGTTTCTGCTCCAACTAGGGTTTCATGGTCAATCTGCAGCATCCTGTGAACCCATCACATCAATGGCCTCCAAATCCTGACATCAGTGACGATATCTGCACGTACTTTGCATCTTGCACCAGCCTACACTACTGCACCTGCTCTTGCTTTGACATCAATGCAACATACTCAACACAAAGGCATGCTCCTCTTAAGCTACGAGTCCTTAAGTAAGCTCATCCAAGGCCCTCCAATCCTATACATGATGAGAGGAACCAAAGATGAACCCAAAGGGACAAGGCATGGCCAACCACTGATAAGGTCCATGACACCCAATACAATGCCTCACATGGTCCTTACATGGCTTTTGACTTGTAACTTTGGGCTTGCAATGGTGGTAGAACATACTCATACTGCATGTCTTTGTATGTATCCTTGCTGACATGAGGGGCAATAGGGGGTAGAAATCTTGGTGAACAATTTAAAGGATAGACAATATAATAAAGTGCAAGTTCAATAAAATCGAAAATGCCACTACAAGACAAATTCGCGCAATCATTTTTCTATTTACAGAATATGACGAAAATAGGTGAGTGCTATGTGCTCAACATAGTAACATTTTATATTTTGCTATCTATTCTATCATCAAATACAATGCATAATAACATTGACTCTTATTTTTTCATGGACTAATCTGAGTCTCTTAGTACTTATTCAGATATATGAGAGAGATGTGTCTAACGGACTCTAACCCTATATATTTGGTTACTGCTTGCCTACATATGAAATTTGTTGCATCGTAAGAGTATGTCATCTACTCTAGATTGTCACTATTACTGCTTCCTTCTAGTGATCAAACTCTACTATTACTAAAGGATGAGGTCGGACTTAGGAAATTCTCAATAACTCCCTGGCATGGCTAAATTGACAATATGCACAAATTAGTTTAGATTTTTGTTGGATCAATTGATTGGCATTCAAAGATCAATGGAGCTCTTTGTTGGACTTCTAACCTTTGTTATATCACATTAGCAGTTCTACATGAGGACACCTGGCCTTTTTGCACTTTACCTAAATGGGAGGTAGATATTGGATGTTGGAGAAAGTCAGAGGCGCATATTTTACATGTATAACTCTACTTTTTCTTAAATTGCATAAGACCCCGACAACTACAGTTATGCTCTAGTTGAAATACTCAAGCACATAATGGTCAGAATATATGGTGATTTATGGAGGATCATCATCATACTTTTGATGTGACAATTATTTGTATAACAATTCCTTGTTATATTTTTTATTATGTGTGCTTTTGTGTATTTGTTGTGCACTTATTGTGTAGGTTCCTTTAGGCATTCATTGGGGATAATTTATATAATGTATTCTATTTTATTTTATATTTTTCAAAATGCTTCGTTTAAACTGATGAGAAGCATTACAACTGCCTTGAAGAGCTTGAGCACCACAAGGGTCTTACTTTCAACTGCAAGGCTTCCTTCATTGGGTAAACCAATGATCATAAGCACTTTCGTTTGGCTAAGCTGCAGTGAGAAGCGGGGGCAGTACTATGTCAACTTGGCCCCAGCAACTTTTATTTGTCTTTGGGGAAATTGAACCTGTGCCGAGTGGTTGACTTGCCACCATCTTCACCACTGAACCATGACCCTTTTGGCATCTGTACATGTGTTTGTCTCTCCTGTTGATTTCGTTTGGTTAGTTCAAGTTGTGAACATTAATATAATTTTGTTCCTTCTTTTATGTTTCCTTGCTTTTAGTTGGAACAGATCATATTCTTTATTCTTTTCTAGTCATAGGCAACTAACTTAGTTTTAATAATTACTAATTATTGGTAATTTTCTTTCCAAAATCCCCTACTTTCAGAAATATGACAATGTTTTTCATTCGTATAACATTTCTCTTGAAGAACTTGGACAAAGGAAGCATTGAATTCAACTAAGATAGCATTTAGTTTTATAATTTTTTGCAACATGATATACTTTGTTCAAATTCCTTGAACTGTTGTATTACATAATGGAGATTCTCACCATTAAGTTGTAGGAAAATTCAACATTTAGTTAGAGTTTTTCACGTGCCATTGTGACCCTGTAGATCTCTGAGTTATTATTGATATCATTGTGTGAAAATTGTGTTCTATTATGAAATATGGTTATAGTGAATTGTAACTATTTCATAATTTCTTCATGTTCAGTTTGCCAAATCCTCGTGCTTTTCTTACTTATTTATTTATAATGCTGCTTGGTTTAAAGACAAACATTGATTTGAATTGTAGAACAAGGTGGACTTCAGCCCAGTTTTTGAGAAGATCAATCTGGAAAAACCAAAGTTTAGGCCAGAGGTGAGTATTTTGTGCATTGCCGTTGTTTTGTTAAATTTGAATAGGTAGTTGATGTTTTTTTATAAATTTATTGCGCTGAGAGAGAAGTGAGGTGGATTCTACAGCACTATATTGGAGAGATGTAATTTCTGTATGTAACAGTGACGTCAGGATGTGTTGGCTCAATATGATATCTCATAGAAAACCAAAAATATAGTGATAATAAATATAATGTGAGCTAAATAATAAGCATTTATTAAAAGAAGAAGAAGAAGGCCAATATAAAAACAAAATAACTATTAGAAGAAGGAGAATCTGAATTAATTCTGTGTGGTACCATTCTTTGCTTTTTCTTACCAATCCATAGTATCAATAGTGAGCTGTGTGATACCAAAGCATATATATATATATATATATATATATATATATATATATATATATAGGGATCTTTTACGCACTGAGAGATTTGCATCTCAATTGTTTTCTTGATCTGTCTTTGTATTAGGAGTTAAGATGGATCTACGCTTATTTGAAAGTAAAGATTGTTTTTCTCCTTTAATAGGTTGTTTCAATGTATGGATATGTGCACAAAAACAAGGAGAATACTTGCACAAACAAAACAAATACGAGAAAGAAATGTAGCACTGTAAACATGTTGTGCACTCTATATTTAATATCCTTAGAGTTAAGATTGAATAGGTTTCTTGCATGAGATCTTCAAAGAAGTTTGCTTCAGGGATTAGTTCACACTAATACCAGGTCAAAGTTTGGCAATTTTCTTACTTTCAATAGGTTCACGTGCTTACATGTGACCTGTAATATTTGGCACATGTTGGGGAAGGTGAGAGTTTCAAAAGGGTACTTCTAGATTTTTGAGATTTGCCATTTCAGGAAACTTTCTATTTTTTTAGGAAGGTCATATTGTCAGAAACTGATTTTGCTTATAGATACCCTTTATGGAGAAATGTGTAGGTATTAGTTTTGATGATGGTTAGAGAACATGAAAAATTAGTTCAAAATTAGAGTTTCTATTTTTTTCAAATTTGGTTTGTTTGGATACTGCTTATGAAGGAAAACATATATGCCAATATTGGTGGTGATCAAAGAACATGGAAAACTAGGATTTTTGTTTTCTCCAAAAATAGCAGGAAGCCTGTGTCTCCCTTCTAGCAGTGTAGATGGGCCTGAATTTTCATAAGATTTTGAGCACTTAGATAGTTTATGTTGCAGTTTATTTTTAGAAGTTCAGATTTGTAGCTTAATCCATTTTTGGCATGTGTTTTTTTGTGATCCTATGTTATGGTTTGACATAGATGGCCTGTGCCCTAGTTGTGGGTATGTTTCATATGTTTGGAATTCATGGAGTGGTGTGCCTCCAATTGAGAGGATTCTGAAATATGAGGTGGCTTGTTGATCTGTGTCATCTATTCTTCTTCGCTATTGTGCTTCAGTGGAAACTTGAGAGTGTTATCATTGACTTGAATTGCACTTTAAGCAAACTTATTCTAGGTTGACTTACTCTTACTAGGAAGCTTCTTTTCTAGCAAGTCTCCTTTGATGACTTTTCTCTCAAAGAAAAAGCTTTCTATTTGGGGAAAATGGCACCTTAGTTGGACAACACTTAGATACTTTTCTTGGATATTACCTTTTCTAATCTCAACATTTTTTTCCCTTGCCTTGTGTTCTCCAAGTGGGGTGCATTGCTTAAGGAGGCTTCTTAGCTTCTAGTTGTGTTTTTTTTGTCTATCAATAGCTAGAGAAGCAGTTCACTGTCTTCAAGACCATCATCCTTGACTCTTCTACCATGCATGCAACGTATTCTAGGAGGAGCTTTCTTTGTATTCTATTCTAATTAGATTCTGATGCTTTTGTAGAGGGTGACCTGGCTCTCTCTTCTCCTTTTCTGTCTTACTGGAGTATGGGTGAAGCCTTAAGAAGGGCACTTTCTTCCTTTTCCAGTATACATTCTAGATCAAGGTTCAGTGATATTCTTGATCTTCCTTCTTTTCTAGATCTTCTCTTGGCTATAAAAAAGAGTACAAGAAAAGGAGACAGGGACTAGTGTCATCATCCTTCTATTTTCTTGTTTCCATTGTTTTTGTAGCAAATCTGACTCCCTATATCTTTGGGCAGGTGGGGTTTCAAAGCCGTGTCATTTTCTCAGTGATTGTATTACAAGCAAATTTCCTTCAATAATGCTTGATGCTTATGATTGTGATGTGAAAGTAAAAACTGACCAGGATAAAATCCATACCCTAGGCTGACTGTACCATTACCCACTATTCCTCAGTGGAAGGAATCACATTATGATAATCTCAGACTGATGATCCCTGGGCCAATGTACTGGAATTTCTTTCAACTAGCGAATGCCCTTATGCTTGTACAAGCTAAGCTTGCTTTGGTCAACTTCCAAACCAACCCCCATGCATTTCCTTCAGCTTGAACTTAACAAAGACTTTGAGTGGATACTCCTCCCTAAGAAAATCACATGTTCAAGTGAAGGATTCAACTCTCTATCGCCAAAAAAGATGCACCTTGAGTGATAAATAGGAGTAATGGAAAGCAAATTCACACTAACCCATTAGAGAAAAGATCCCCAATTTTATAGTATAGTATATACAATTACTCTAGAGGAGGGTAATTGTTACTGTATAGTATATACTATTGTAAATTTAAGTAGATGTTCTATGCTTGATGCAACTTTACTTTTATCAACAACAATCACATGAATTTACAAGTAAAATGCTGATAGAACATACCAGTGATCCTTTAGAAGACAAGTCAGAAACAGATAAAGGTGATGGTGCGTTACAGCGGTCAACAGGATGCTTCAACCAACAAAGACTTCACGGTCAGCCAACTCAGCATGTGTCACAACAGTCCTCAAAACAGTCACACGGTCAACTCAGAAGTCAACCTCAAAAAGTCAACACTGCCCATAAAAGTCAACGCAGGGCAGCAGCACTAAAAGTCAACGCAGCTCAACTTCTGGTCAACCTTTGACCTTGATTTCTGTGTTAAAGAGTACAACCTCCTTAGATCGAAGTCTTCTCCAAAATTCAGCCCAATCAGACCATGCGTTGACCAAAGTCAACGCTGGTCAAACTTCCCCAGAAACCCTAATCGCAGATTTATGGCTGTAGTGAATTTCGTCCTTCTTGCTGCGGTAAACTTCGACCTTCTTTCCCACATGTGAGATGAACCTGCTTCTCAGATGCTCGTATAAGAGGAGGAGATGTGTGGTGAGATGAGTGGAAAAATGCTCCAACGTTGACCCTATAAATACTCATCATGAAAGGTGTGTGACACATCTGCTGGGGGTAAAAACCTTAAGGCCGACCTGCACTTAAATTCATTATAAATAATAAATTAAAGATAAATGTTCTGCTCATTAGATTAAAATCAATTTTAGATCGATTTTACACCTCTCTGAAAGAGGAATCCAATACAAGTATTGGAATCTTCATATGAGCATCACAAGATGGAGTTTGGACCTAGTTGTCCAAATTTAACACTCCCTCTCAACTAGGGAGAACTCCATCCACCAGTGCAATCAAACATTGTGCATCATCCAGCCGTAACTTGCTTTGTTGGCCTCTTTATTTCAGAACAGTAGTGGGTCAGTCACAAAGACATCATTCTCGGCTGACAGATTCAGCCCAGAGGTCAAAACCTCTATCGGACTCACAAAGAGTCTCTAACCAAACCCGAAGTTGGTTCATCTGACCCGAAGTCAGGCGGAAGTCCGAGACCTCACTAGACTTGATCCCAGATCAAGTGGTTGGACCGTGCCATCCTAGATAGAGAGTACGACAATCTCTGATACATCCATCAGTCTTTGCTACTAGTCTCTAGCTTTTCCCACCTCATTGGCCAAATGAGAGGTACTTCCCATGAGCCCTGAACTCAATGGGTAGGATGCATACGGGGCACAGATAATGAGAGGTGAACCAACTCAATAATCACAGCGGTGGGGTCCAAGCACACCAACAAGGTTTGGCAAGCCTAGCCTTGTGGTTGCTCATAGCCTCGAGAAGTTGTCCCCAAAGCCCCCTAGAGCTCTTCGAGCTCATCGTCCAACAGGACCCACATCATAGGGTCGTTCCACGATACCAAGTCTCTCACGGAAGGTTAGGAACTTGACCTTTCCCAGGGGCTTAGTGAGAATATCCGCGACCTGCTCATCAGTTCCTATATGATCGAGCCTTATAGTGCCTCACTGTACCATATCTCGGATGAAATGGTACCTGATATCAATATGCTTGGATTGGTCGTGGAACACAGGATTCTCGGTCAAGCGAATCCCACTCTCATTATCACAGAGTATCACTGTGGTATCTAGCACATGCTCGAACAACTCACTGAAGAGCTTTTGCAACCAGACTGCTTCACAACAGGCCATACTTGCTGCAATGTATTCGGCCTCTGCGGTGCTCAAAGCCACCGACTTCTGCTTCTTGCTCATCCATGAGATCGAAGCAGAACCAAGATTGAAGCAGCATCCCGGTGTGCTCTTACGATCCACCACACTGCCAGCCCAATCGACATCAGTATAACAAAGGAGTGTCACGCTCCCGACAGTGTATCTCAGCGCATGGTTTATCGTGCCTCGAAGATATCTCAGAAGATTCTTGGCACCAACCTAGTGAAATTGATGAGGCTCAACCATCTGTTGACTCAAAGTGTTCACTGCAAAACATATATCTGGTCGGGTGTTCACTAAGAACATCAAAGCTCCTATGAGTTGATGATACTCAGTAGGATTGGCCAAGATAGGCCCAGCAGCGCTGCCACTCAACTTCTTGAAGTTGAGTTCCATCGGTGTTGACACGGACTTGCAGTCCACCATACCAAATCTCTCTAGAAGTTTCACAATGTATTTTCCTCGAGAAAGGAAAATCTCTCCAGGTCTCTGCCAGACCTCCAGGCCTAGGAAGTAGTGCATCAGTCCTAGGTCCTTCATCTCGAACTCAGCAGCGAGCTCCCTCTTGCATTGATGAATGAGAGGGTCAGCACCTGTTAGGAAGAGGTCGTCCACATACAGCACCAGAATGAGAGGCTTCCCCTGGACAACCTTGAAGTAAAGGTTCGGATCAGCATTACTTCGAGTGAAGCCCAGCTTCATCAAGTAGCTATCTATCCTCTCGTACCAAGCTCTGGGTGCTTGTTTCAACCCATAGAGGGCTTTCTTCAACCTGCAGATATGAGTGTCCCGATCCTGGACTTCAAACCCCAGAGGTTGTTCTACATACACCTCTTCTTTTATTGCACCATGCAGAAAAGCGGTCTTGACATCCATCTGATGAAGACTCCATCCTTGCGTAGCAGCAAGGACTATGATTGATCGAATGGTGGTATATCGTGCCACAGGTGCAAATATGTCATCATAGTCTATTCCTTCCTTTTGAGAGAAGCCACGGGCAACAAATCTTGCCTTGAACTTTTCAGCACTCCCATCAGATCCATGTTTGATCTTGTAGAGCCATTTCACGGTGACAACTGATTTGTCCTTCGATCTCGGGACCACATCCCAGACATCATTCTTCATTATGGACTCATATTCTTCGTGCATAGCATCCTTCCAGACTTGATGCTTTACGGTTTCCTCAAAAGATCCAGGTTCAGATTGTACAATAGTACTCATGGCAGCCAGATACCCTTGGTATCTACACGGCTTCTTGCTTTCTTGGAATGTCCCCCTTGGGGCAGCATGTCCCTCGACATCTTCGAGAGTGTCCCTGAGCCATGATGGTCTCTTTCTCAGTGAAGGAGATGGATCGATTGGGTCCATTGGTCCTTCAACATCAGGCATTGTCTCATCCTGCGGTTCTTCTTGATTTCCAGGCCTTGCTTCATGATTTTCCTCAGATCTCAGAAGATCTACTACTTTCTTCAGGGAAGCATCTTCGTCAAAAGTGACATCATGGCATATCTCTACTTCCCTTTGACCAGGTACATAGACTCTATAGGCTTTAGAAGTTTCACTGTAGCCCACAAACATTCCTTTCTTCCCAGAAGCATCCAGCTTACTTCTCTTTTCTTTTGGCACATGAAAATAAACAGGACATCCAAAAATTCTAAAATGTGAGACGTCAGGTTTCTTACTAGTGAAAACCTCTTCGGGAGTTTTGGAGTCCAGGGCGGAATGAGGGCATCGGTTTTGAATGTATACAGCAGTATTCACAGCTTCTCCCCACAGAAACTTCGGTAGAACCTGGTCACATAACATGGCACGGGCAGCTTCCACAATGGTCCCGTTCTTTCGTTCAGCAACGCCATTCTGCTCAGGAGTATAGGCAGTAGTGGTCTCCCTCTTAATGCTAGCTTCTCTGCAAAAATCCTTGAACTTATTTGACTCATATTCAGTGCCATTCTCGGTCTTCAAAATCTTGACCTTCTTCCCTGTCATATTTTCCACCAAGGCTTTGAAGGTACGGAACCACATGAAAGCCTCATCCTTCTTCTTCAAGAAGTATATCCTGGTTTTGCGGGAGAAGTCATCAGTGAATGTCATATAGTAAGAACATCCTCCCAGGGATGTCACAGGTAGCATACCAGATAGATCAGAATGGACCAGTTGCAAAATATCAGATGTCTTTGTGACACTTGAGGGGAAAGGTCCCCTTTTATGCTTCCCTTCGGCACAACCCTTACATACACCTTCATGATTATTTCCAAATTTGGGCATCCCTGTCACCACCTTCCTTACTTCGGGAAGGGCCTTGTAATGAAGGTGTCCAAACCTCTGGTGCCATAGTTCAGTTTGTCGGATAGTATCACATGTCATAGCTCCGAGTGGACTTCCTCTAACTTGGTAGAGTATTCCAACTCTAAAACCAATCACGATAGCTTCCTTGAGATTCTTCTTCCACATGCACACCTTTCCATCAGTGAATGCCACATTGAAACCTTTATCTTCCATGGCTGATATAGACACAAGGTTCTTCTTCAATTTTGGTACATAGAGTACATCCTACAAATGTAGGACTTGTCCTTGAGACAAGTGGAGGGTCACAGTCCCTGTCCCTTTCACGGGATATGTGGCATTATCTCCAAGGATAATTTCCAGATTAGTATCCTTCTCGACCATGTCAGAAAGTGCTTCCTTGAACCTAGTGATGTGTCTTGAGGCACCACTATCTATCAGCCAGACATCCATAGTGTCGGGCGGGGATGCAGCAGAGAGTGCAGATACAAGAATGTATTCATTTCTTTTATCAACAACATTTGAATTCTCATACTTGGACTTTCTAGACCTTTTGAAAGGTTGATTGTTTCCGCCAAAGGGAGCCTTCCTCTTTCCTTTGGACCTATTGTTTTTTTGATTTCCATTCCTTCGGTTTTCGTTGTCATCACTATCAGGAAAATCCTTCTTGAAAGGACATTCTCTAGCATGATGACTTGGCCTATGACAAGTGAAACACTTGCCCTTCTTTCCTTGGGCCCCTGCGCTTCCTTTGTTCTTTGAACCACCATAGTTCTTCTTTCTAGAATGAGCAGCGTAGGCAACGTTTCTGTCATTTTCGTATTCCTTCATTCTTGTCTCTTCTTGCATGCATCTTGACAGTAGCTCATCAAAGTTAGGAATTGTATTATTATTGAAAATGGTAGTGTTGAATACTTGCCATTCATATGGGAGCCCTCCAGGTGCGGTGAGTACCATCTCACGATCAGCTATTGTCTCCCCAATAGCTAGCAGATTGTTCCTGATCTCGGTGAGTTTCAGAAAGTATGTTTGGACAGACTCATCCCTGCCTTTCTTCAGATTCTTCAATTGATTCTTGAAGAATAGCACTTGGTTTGCATTGTTTACTTTGAACATTTGTATCAGCTTATCATACATCTCTTTGGATGTGCCTAGCTCAGATATGTAGGCAACCAGACTTTTATGTATGGATTCCTTGATCATTAGCTTTGCTTTGATCTCCCCCTTCTTATACTTGGTTTTGGCAGCAGCAATAGCAGTGGATGGAGGTTCTTGTATCTTACCCAGTACATAGTCCATGAGATCATGGTCTTCTAATTTGAGATCTAATATCATCTTCCAAGCATGGAAGTCATCCCTTCCAGTCAGCTTGTCATCCTCCTTGAAACCATAACTTGTGGAACCCATTTTTCTCTTTTGGTGATTGCTATAAGTTAGGGCTTGTCTTCACCTCAGCGTTGATACCATGTAAATTTAAGTAGATGTTCTATGCTTGATGCAACTTTACTTTTATTAACAACAATCACATGAATTTACAAGTAAAATGCAGATAGAACATACCAGTGATCCTTTAGAAGACAAGTCAGAAACAGATAAAGGTGATGGTGCGTTACGGCGATCAACAGGATGCTTCAACCAACAAAGACTTCACGGTCAGCCAACCCAACATGTGTCACAACAGTCCTCAAAACAGTCACATGGTCAACTCAGAAGTCAACCTCAGAAAAGTCAATGCTGCCCAGAAAAGTCAACGCAGGGCAGCATCACTAAAAGTCAACGCAACTCAACTTATGGTCAACCTTTGACCTTGATTTTTGTGTTAAAGAGTACGGCCTCCTTAGATCGAAGTCTTCTCCAAAATTTAGCCCAATCGGACCATGCGTTGACCAAAGTCAACGCTGGCCAAACTTCTCCAGAAACCCTAACCGCAGATTTCTGGCTGTAGTGAATTTTGTCCTTCTCGCTGCGATAAACTTCGACCTTCTTACTGCGGTAAACTTTGACCTTCTTTCCCATGTGTGAGATTAACTTGCTTCTCAGATGCTCGTATAAGAGAAGGAGATGTGTGGTGAGATGAGTGGAAAAATGCTCCAACGTTGACCCTATAAATACCAATCATGAGAGGTGTGTGACACATCTGCTGGGGGTAAAAACCTTAAGGCCGACCTGCACTTAAATTTATTATAAATAATAAATTCAAGATAAATGGTCTGCTCATCAGATTAAAATCAATTTTAGAGAGATTTTACACCTCTCTGAAAGAGGAATCCAATACAAATATTGGAATCTTCATCTGAGCATCACAAGATGGAGTTTGGACCTAGTTGTCCAAATTTAACAACTATCAAGGTCTATAGGCTTGCCACTGTATATTTAAGGTGACTTTACGGTATGAGGACTTCTGTTCTCATGCATTTGGTGGAATGTTGGCTTACTTATTAAAATCACACACACACACACACACACATGAGCTAATCCTCAGTGGAAGGAATCACATTATGATCATCTCCGACTAATTATCCCCAGAATAATGTACTAGCATCTCTTTCAATAAATAGTAGTAATGCAAAGCAAATTCACGCTAACACATTAGAAAAAGGATTCCCAACTTTATAGTCTTCTAGAGGAGGGTAATTGTTAATGTATACTATCAAGGTCTATAGGTTTTCCACTATATATTTGAGGTGATTGTGGGGCATGAGGACTTCTGTTCTCATACATTTTGTGGAATGATAACTTACTCACTGAAATCATAGAAGTAAAAATGAATTCTCCAATGATAAGGGCTATACCTTCTTACTCCAAAATGTCTATTTGTGAGTGATATATTGTTGCTGAAAGGGGATTGCCCAGAGATATAGGGTTTCACTCCCAAATGTGGATTTCTCGAGGAATCAAATTCCTCTCTAGATTGCTCCGAAAATATGATTTGCTAGCAATATTCACTACCGGAAATGGATTTTCGAGCAATGAAGGTTTGTGTACTACTCAAGAAACCACTTCTCTAGCGATATAGGCTAACTTACCAGAACTCGGATACAAATTCAGATACGGATCCAAACTCGCTAGATTTTTGAAAAACTAGGATCCGAATACGACAAGGATACGTCTAAGTACAAAAAATATAATAATATTTAAAAAAAAAATTTAAATTTCAAAAATCAAATCCATTTATAAATCACAACATTTAGAACTGGAATCATTAGATATATTATAAATACGAAAACTAAACCACTGAAATCATGCATCCTCCCTCATACAAAAAGGATAATATCATAAATGATAATGGTAAGTACAAAAATGAGTGTGTCATCCATGATCACTCTATTAATAAGATAATGTGTAATAGGTGTGAAAATTTCTGCATATTACCTATGCAGAAACCTTACTGTTAAATCTGGTTATACTTCTACTTATTCAAGTTATTAATCTGAAATTTCAGCTTTAACATTGAAGTAAACACATTAACTGTTATTCACAGATACAGATCTAAAACTGAATACATGCACATAGACAAAGTGACACACAAGATTTTCTGGACCACTGTCCCCTGAAAAACCCAATGCGGGAAAATCGGTCTTCTGGCTGCTGGAGGGTTTATATTATTATGTAGAATTTAAGTACAACAAATCTGGGCACCTTAATGGTTAACCTGACAGAGAAATATAAGATCTGCAGCAATACCTTTGTTCTAGAGACAGAAAACTAGACCGATTCACACCCTCAAACAAGATTTACAGAACTCAGCTCCTTTCAGCCTCTATAAATCTCAGCGCTACTCTGAAGCCCTCTGTGCCAGCTCTGCTAGCCTTCTGATGCCCCTGCGGTGCTCAGGAGAGGGCTGTGTAACTCCAGACTGGGTGACATAGTCCTTACGCTGCCCTGGTTGGCCCTACGTAAGCCCTGATGGCCCCCTGCTGCCTCAGTGCTACCCTTTCTGGGCTTGCGTAGCAGCTGAAACCCTCTGCGTTGCGCAGCTGTTGCGTAGCCTCTGCATCCTCTGCGCTACTTTGGTTGCTGCTTCTTTACCTCTTGCCGACTCTTGGCTCTGGGATCAGATCATCCCCTTAGCCAATACTACCCCTCGCTGCAGTTGAAACACTTTTAGAAATTCTTAGCAAACCACACCTTAGGGTTCTGTGTGTGTTCTCCAACTGGCCCCAACCCTTTCCTTTATACTTTTCTCGTTGGGAAACCAATGACTGTGATCTAATCTTGATTCGACGACTAAGATTAAAAGAAAGCTTGATCCGTGTGACTTAAGTCATTTCCATCACATGTTTAAATTAATTACCTTTAATATTTTAATTTTCCTAAGTTAGACTTAGGGTCTTTAATTAAAAATATTAATTAATTAATTTTCTCTTAAACCAGATGGAATTTCTCAAATCCCTTTTTGGGTCTTGGAGATCTCATGTACTCTATTCCCTCCATAAAGTTTGGGAGCTAGTGCACATCCGAAGCTACCCCAACGCTCCACAAATCTCAACAATAGGTTTAACTACATATCCTTAAATGGATCCGCATTCTCTTCTTCTGCATATTGCAACTCTACATCATGAATAAATGATGGGGGTCTTGGAATGTAGGAAGCTACATCAGAAGGCTGGACTAGTGGTGGAATAACATCCTCAAGTAGGTTGAGGTGAGTCATGACATTCAGTGTCATGTTCAAGTCAGAGATCTCAGGCTCCACATCCCACAACCTTCTCATACCTTTTTTATACTCTGGTTTAGCATGTGATAGAAAACGGAGGTTGGAATGAACATACACAAGATCTTCAGCCTTTGCCGGTCTTAACCTGTTTCGCTTCACTGAATGGATAAAGCCATATCATAGTATTAAAAACTGGAACCGGTGACCGGATCGATGGACCTAATGAACCGGTTTTCTGACCGGAACCGGTCTAACCGGGACTGGTCAGGTCTAAATGAACCAGTTTTTAATAAATACTTCAAATAATTAATTTTTAATTAAAAAAACTATTTTTAATATTTGCAACCATGATTCCAAGCCAATAGAGACAAAATATGCAAAGTTTGCTCGTTTATATACCATGTAAAGGTGAATATATCAAAATGGCACCGAGTGCAATACATATCATCGAAAAAATACATAAGCAATGAGGCTCCAAATGGCCCATAAAGTCCAAAAATAATGCTACAAGCTATGAGGCCATTGGCCTACTACAAATCTACATATATGATATTAGTGATCAACATTGTCGCTTGAAACTTCTCATCATGATCAAACTCAGTTGGTTGAGTCTCGACTGCCAAACTTTGCAACTGCTCAAGTCACAAACTTCTCTATTGGTTCAGTGACTTGAGTCTCAAACTTCTGAAGGTATTTTGCCCTAATATGCCCTATTACTTCATTTGGTGCTCCACTGGCCTCCTATCCCAGCCAAGTGTTGCTTGAACTTGTAAATACCTCCTCCTACAATAGATTTTTGCCATTTGGCAATATTTGCAGATCTTTTTTCTATCAATCATATCACAATGAGCCCATGCAGTATCCTTGGCTTTTGGAGGCATGATGGCTACTACTTAGTTCAAACTCTATGTTGTTTCACTACTCCAGCAAAACTCAACACTCTCCAAGCTCTTAATCAAACTCACAAAAGCTCCAAATGAGAGGCTGCCCTTGCTTATAAAGGATTGGGGAGGGTGTTTTTGGAGGGAAACAACCCTCCTCTTCTCTCCAAAACAACCCTAAACCCCCCAAAATATCGTGCGTGGGTCCCTTTGTGTAGGTGGCAGAGGACTGACCGATTTATTACTAAACACGTCGGTTCTGTCCTTAACCGGCTGGTCAACACTAGTCTGACTGGAAAAGCTGTGAAATGGGCTAGGTAACCGAGTTTTTTGACCGGCAAGGTTTTTGACCGACCGGTTTGACCGGTTTTCGGTTCAACCCAGCTGGTTTTTAATACTATGAGCCATATGTACTCCAATTCCTCTCAGCTGATGAATAACTAGCAACTTGTGATAACAACCTAGTGGCTAGAGTCGAGAGATGAATGTTATCCCCACCATGGAAGCCCCACCAAGTAATAGGATCAAGATGCCCTCAATCATCGATAGCTACTGGATCTGAAAAGCTACCAGTAGATTGTACAAAATTACAAATCCTTCAAATTCTTGATGTACTTCCATAATTCCATTACAACTCCCACATCTCTATACATTTTCCTCAAAGCTGTCTTGTATCTGTGTACCACTTCAGAATCCTTGTTTGGCGCTGTTATACCAGGTAAAGACAAAATTTTGCAATGATAATATTTGGGGTGCAATGCATGGGCCAAAAGATGTAATGGTGTGGTCATTTTGTTCCACCTTTTAGTAACTATGTCCTTCACTTCATAATAAAATGTTTCAAAAAGGTCATTTTCACTCGCCTTGATAATTTCCCTCATCCTCTCTAGCATACTATCAACGTTTTCATAAATTTTCCCTAATCAAGGTGTATCTGTGTCAAATATCTTGGTCAAGGTCAGGATTGGTTCAATAAACTACAAAAGGAATTCGACCTTGACCCACCATGCATCGTCAAGAACGATGGACTTGATTTTTTGCCCTCTATCAGAAGTGGAAGTCCTCCATGATTCCCAAAGAGGGTCAATGACCTTTGCTTGTAATGCTTGTCTCACCTCCACAAGCCTCTTTATGACAAGAGTGTGGGAGGCAAAACGAGTTTCAATGACTTACAAGTTTCAAAAAGTCAAATCTCAATTGAGAAATCATATATAAATTTGTAATTAAAATTAAGAATTTCCAATACAAATAATATTGATTGAAAATATAATACCTTCAATAGCTCCAACTTTGCAAAACATCGATATATGGCCGGGACATTGAATGATTGACTATCAACATTTGGATTTCTTTTGCTGCTACATATATTTCATTAATCCATTCAATCTCACCAATCTTGACAAGCATAAGGTTTAATGAATGTACTGCACATGGAATCCAAAAGATGTGATCATATATACCCCCCATAATCAAACCTGCAACTTTACAAACCTGTGCGTTGTCCGTAATGAGTTGGACAACATTATGTGGCCCCACACTTTCTATTGCATCAATAGGAATTGTGGATATGAAAAATGCATCTTTCTCTATTCCACTGCAATCAACAACCTTCAAAAGCATTACCCCTTGGGGGAATATTGCAATAATATTAATTAACGGGCAATTTCTTTGGTCTTTCCATCCATAAGAAATGATGGACACCCTTGTTTCTGTAATATTCCAAAATTTCCATTTGTTTATTGGAATATTAGAGTTCTTACTTATCTTGGTTAACTAAATAAATAAATGGGTGGAGGGACCCATAACCCCTTAAGATGAATAAATCCACTCCTAAGAGTGTGAACATGGTTAATTAGCTAGTAAACCTACATCATGGAATAGTGGAGAAGCTTATTAATGAATTAAGAGTGGGGATCAAACATCATTAATAAGAAAGAACATGGAGAGATGGAGTCAAATAAGACCAAGAAGGAATCAAAGTAAGATCATAGAGCAATAAATGATGAGATGATGGAGGAAGTGGTGCATTAGTGCACACATGATGGAGAGGGTGAACATTAAATGCAAAGATCATGGAGATCATGGAGAGACAAAGCAGTCTACATGGAGACCTATGTCCACATGTGCAGCACAGTTATGAGGTGGGCCAAGGCATGGGAAGGCTCACAACCTATATAATGAAGATGAAGGCACAATAGAAGGCGGGATTTTGGTATTATTGATTTGAGATCTGTTGAGATCTAGATCTGTCATTTGACATTTCTATGCACGCTTATGTTGTTTAGCTAAATCTGTAGTGCTGTTTAGCACAGGGTGTTCTCGAGCAGGAATCCCACCCTTACCCACGGGGGACTTCGAGTGCCTACTATGGGAAGGTTATTATGAGCTGCTATTCATCATCGGGCATTGGTACCACATTGTTGCTACTCCTTGTAACCCATACATCTTTAGGAATTACGCATTCCTGAATTAGGGTTTGAGAGGAGGTTGTCCTTCAGTATTTCAGTTGAGGAATCGATGGAGGATTCATCCTTGCACCCTCAGCTTCAAGATCAACCTTCCAGTACTTCAGATCCATATTAGGCATCACGCCAAACATATCATACCTCCATGCAACAACAGTCCCATCAAGGATTGCGCAGTCCAGTTATGTAGATCCATTGGAGGAGGGAAGTTTCCAGTACTTCAGTTGGAAATCCTGTGGGGGATCTTCCCCTCACTTTGTACTTGCTCTTTCCATCATTCTTGAGCTGATCAGACATGTTTTGCAGCAGGCATCAGCCTCTCTCTCCCAGACAACGCAGTTTTTCCAGCTGTTGTGTATGCAACAATTGTCATCTTGAGAGGAGGAAGAAGAAGCTAGATCTCAAGCTTCTAGCTTGGAGATCTAAAGGAGGGATCAACCCTCAAAGCATAGATCTGATCTATAACGCATTGCAACCATCTTACATCAATTTATGCTTCAGATTTGCATATCCCAGTAGTCAAGGGATCAAACCATCTTACATCAATTTAGGAGGGTGAATTTCTGATCTTCTTAGATCTGGATTTCCTTTTTGGGTTATCTTGGGTTTCCATCATAGTGACCAGATCTGCAATCTTGGCATCATCGCTTCAAAGCACCATAGATCTACACTTTCCCTTTCAGCCAGCCGCTGTAAGATCATCATTAGCTGAAGGGACAGTGCAGTATACAACTTCCAGTAGCTCAAGTTACGCAGTGCTTGCTTTGGCATGATTTCAGGGTCATTCTAGGCCATTTCTTTGGCTTGAGTGCTTCTGTTTTATGCACTGTTGTATCTATTATCCATCTCCACATAATAAAATGGCTCACCTATTCTAGATATTTCTGTGTTGATCATAACTTATGTGTACATAATCTGTTGTTACAAATATTGTGTTTGTGTATTACTGCATTCTCCCTTTTGGGATATTACAGTTTTCTGTCCATGTATCCCGGATTGACTGTAACTGTCTATCCACAAATGTCTTTTTGATGCTAACAAAGTAGTGCAAACCTTTTCATATCCAGGGCTCCTGTACCCTTTTGGCACTTCATTGACTGCCTTAATCATTTGTTGCCAATGAGAACACACCAAATCGAATGCTAGCCCATTTGCATAGATAGAACGTGTTGACCATTGGAGTGGCACCTAATGATAATGAGAAAACCCCATGCCCAAGGATGAGCTAGAAGACATTTGTACCATCAGATATCATCAGTTCAATAGAGTTTTTGAAGTCTACTTCTATTTCTCAACATCTTTCTCTGATGCACAAATTTCACGCCCTATGGGGAATTGTAATAAGTGATGCTAGTAATGATGAAATTGAGTCAGCATTGAGTCTGTAATAGGCCTAGAATGTTGGGACTCGATCAGCAAGCGAGTACACCTTAGGGTGTTTTTTTTACTTGGTTAATTATTCCTTCTTTTTAGCGGCAATAAATTTTCTAGGTTTTTTCACTCATTGCATTGCCCCAAAGCTGGGGTGATGGCTTGAAGGTTGAGCCCCTAACGCATCTTAGAGTTTAGAGTCAATGTATATTACCATATTAGATCACACAAAATTTTGTGGAATTTGGTTTACGTCTAGGTAGTAATTTTTTAATTTTTTAGATTTCTTGCAGGTCAAAAACTGCAATTAAATTTGTAATTAGATTGTAATAAGTGTTGTCTAGAGAAGTTGTATGGGGTATGAGTAATCAAAATTACACCTCTCATTCTCAACTTTCTACTATGACACACTTTGAAGGGTTAATAATGAGTTTTGGACCCTCAAAACCCACATTTCCTAAGTTTAGTGGAAATTGTGGCATTTAATTAGGCTAGAATTAAATAAAATAGAGAGAAATAAATTATTCCATGTGACAAAATGACATGAAAATGACTTGGAAGTTATCCTAAGTCAAAGGTTGAGTCAACAGACATGTGGAGGATGACTGAGCACTGTGCATCATTAATTCATCATTTATTTATGTAAAATCAAATTTTCCAGAGACAAAGCAACACTTACACAAGAAAAATCAAATTTACTAGAGGTAATTGAGCATAAAAGGAATATTCTACTGGATTGGTTGACTAAAGACCAAGAGGTACCATTGGATCGGTTGACTAAAGACCAAGTGGGTACCTCTTCTCACGAGCTATCTGGAGTGCGACATCACTCAACACTGCACTAAGAGGATTTACGCTATTTGGACTGCACAGTCACTCAGAGCCACCACACAGTTCTCAGGGACCTACGCAGAAGATCACTGGGGTTAGCTACAGGTACGGTTTCAGTTGGTTTGAGTTTGCGGTCACAGACTCAGTGTAGCACGAGACTTCCTCTGGCTTATGGATGAGTTCACTAGATCTTATGGGAATTCGATTTTGCTCTGGGTGCCTCAGTCTTCTCCATATGGAACTTGGCTTACCTTTACTCAGGTTTTGCTTCAAGTTCACTTCTCGCATGCATTCGTCGTTGAGAATTGCTCCCGAATCTCTAAATAACAAAGCCATTGGCTATTGTATTGTTTCATGTTATGAGCTATTGGGCTTGAGGAAACTCTGCCATTTTGCATATCAATAAAATCAAGACTTGGCTATTTAGCAGATGTTCCCTTGGCGTTATGAGGTGATTTCTTTCCATACTATTGCTATTGTGTTTGAATTCGTTTATATGTTTGATCAATATTAGTTTATATTTGCCATTTAGCTTGGATTGATGCGTGCAAGTTATCTTGCATGCATCATTGATTAAGAGTATTATTCTACAAATTAGCTTGCTAAGTCATTTTCGGAGGAATGGTTCGTTTATCTATTTCATTATGATGCTCTAATCCTTTTGCAGACTGATATTTGTTTAAGTGTGTAGGGAAGATCTATTTGTTTTGTGTGCAGGAAATCCATCCGTGCGTGGGAGAAGTTTTAAATAGATCAACTCACTCCTAGATTCAAAGCGATTCAAGACTCAGCTACTTTCAACCCTAAGTTTTGCACCAAAGGAAAAAAAAGAGGGAGTTTCTCATTTTCTAGCTACTTGATCATCCATTTCCAATTCTAAAATCTAAAACTTTCTATTTGCAGAGCATTTTAAAGTCATATTTGCTACTTCAAGAGTGTTTTTCTAGACTAGGCAACAGTGGGGGTTTGCTCCTATTCCTTGGGCTAGTGCCTTTGTATATTAAGTTGTACTTTAGATCCTTTTTATTTTAGCCTAACGTTTGATTTTCTTTCGCAGCCCGCAAGCTTGAGCGTGAAAAGCGAGGAGCTTGAGGAAATGATGGCAAAAGACAATTGATCCTCCTTGCATGCGAAATGCTTCCTTTATTTCAAAATCGAGTTTTAGGGAGGCTGTAAGCATCTTTGGGACAACAACAAACTTGATCTTTGCCGTGGGCCTTGGAGCCTTGAAAAATTCATATTTTGAAAGTTTTTTCCATAAGTTGTGTTGTCAATTTTTGAGGAGGGGATTAAGCCTTTTTCCAAGCTTTTTATTTGTAGAAGGACCTCCTTTTGGGCAACCTTCTTAAAGACTGTTTTTCTCACTTGTAATCAGTAATAAAATAACTTTTGTTGCTTGAGGGAGTTTGGGATATTTTTCCCATGGTATCCCCCTTCTTTGGTTGAAGAAGAAGGAATTTCTTGGGTGGATTGATTCATTTTTTGATTTTCGTTTTATGCATGCTAATGAATTAACAACTAATGCACTCTACATCCATCTAACTAAATTTCGGTTAAATTAAACTTTCATGCATAAGCCCCAATGCTACAAACTTGAGCATAATCTCTTTTTATGTGCGAGCAATTTGCATGGTTGGCAAAATTCCATTGATTTAATGTTTATGCTTCATGCATGTTGAAGAACCATTGAAACACCTTTGTTATAAGAACTTATCTCATTCCACTTGCCATTAAATGCTACAACACACATAATTCTATTGTTTCTCTCAAAGTTTGGTTTATTATTGCAAGTAAGCACCATCTCATCTCTTGTGGAAAATTTGCATTTATCATTTAAATGAGATTAATCAACATTCATTTCACACAAGCAGCTCATTAAAACTTACCTCCAACATAAGTTGGTTGTGTAGATCTTTAGGGACCCTCTACTCCCCTATTGACTCCTCACTGTAAGATCCACGTAATTTAGGCGAGGGTGAGGTTTGGGGATTGAAGAGTTGATTTGAAATATTTGTTCTAGAGTAAGTTTAAAGAAAATGAACCAAGAGCACTCTTCATCACATTTCCCTTTTTATGGTTGTTGATCTCATGCAAGTAGTGTGATGTTTACTTTCTATATTTGCAAAGTTTAATTTCATCTTCAACATCTAAATTTTTGGTTGTTTCTAACTATGACAAGATATGTTTAAATGTTGTGATTTGGTTATCCTGTAATCATTTTGATCCTGCAAATATCTTGTGCTGACATCTTTTGTTTCGTTTTAGGATTATTGTGTTCTCATCTCTTTGAGCATTATCCTTGAGCACGTTATTTAAGGCACTGTTTGAATGGTTTGATATTATTATTTCAAAGCTGCTCATAAAATGCTCATAAATATTTAAAAGTAATCCAATTTCACTTTAACAATTCTCCTAAAAACTCAAAATCTTTAACTTAGTTTTTCCATTAGGGACCACCCCCCATAGCTAGCTTAAACAGAGAGAGTCGGGAGTAGGTGACAACCCCTTCTCTGAATTTCTTGCCACCAACCACAACTTGTGGGGTTGAAGGCTTTTTCCACTAACTTGTAGGTAGGTGTAGGCGGCAAGGAGAGTTAACACAACGAGCTACATGTCCATTGACTGTGTCGCTACTCTGGTTATTGAAAATTGCTTTAAGAGGGCCTAGAGTGGGCCTTTTATTAGTTGTGGCAATAGACCTAGATGACAATGGAGGCCTAGTCGTAGAGCTTTGCACATGGTGTTTTCTCCTAGCAAGCTTCCTATCAGCAATGTTGTACCCATTTTGTCACAAGTCTAAGGAAGCAATGTGCAAAAGTTTCTCGAGGATCAAAATCATTAGCCAACCAATTTTTATATCATTATAAACCTAATTTTTGCAAATTTTATTGTAAATGACTGGTATGCTTGTTTAATTTTGTAACAACACCTAGGTAAGCCTTTGATTTTGGTGACGAATTTCATCCTAGGAGGTTTTTTAACCTCACCGAATTATGTGTGTTTCTAAACATGGATAATCGACAAAGTTTTTCCTCCAGCGTAAACCCCAAAACTAAGGTGAAATTCATTGACAAGGTTTTAGGTGAGTACTAGTGTTATATCGAGTCTTTGTAAAATTGGTTTGAGAATAATTAAAGCTATTTGTCTAAATTATTTTTTTACAAATCACTTGGTCTATACTAGATCATATTGTGTAATAGAATTGGGTAGTGCCATGAGGGTCTATATGTAAATGTGTATTCCCCCTTCGAGGGTTGAATTATCTGTAATATTTGATGTAAAAAATATTTTAGTGCATGGTCCCTCATATTTAGACACCATGGCTAAAGTATTTGAGGGTGGAAAAAATATTAATCTCCTCTTGTATCAATTAATTATTTTTTTTGGCTAAATTAAGATTAAATCCTAAGTTAGAAAATTAATTAGTTTAGAGTAAAAAATTATTATAAAGAAATTAAACTTTCTCCAAGTGAAAAATAATAAAAAAATTGTGGGACAAAGAAAAGTCTAATTCTGGAGGTCCCCCACCAAGGAAAAACTAGATATTTTAAGAAAAATTAAGCCCTTGGACCTTAGTGGTTAAGTCAAACTCAAAATATTGAGGAAATTAATCCAAAATATTGATTTTTGGATTAATTAAAAATGGGTTTAAAGTGAAATTTTAAATTTTCCTCGGAATAAATATTTTCAACAACAAAGATTAAAAGATGATCAAATTATTATCAACGGTCGTGATTATTTTGACGGGGATCAAGCCAACTAGCGGTTATTTTCCACTTGGAGGATTTCTGTATAAATAGAAGCCATTTTGCTTCTCATAGTACTTCTGATTTTGGGCTATCTCTAGATGATGTAAATTTGTAATGCTGGTATCGAGCCATTGCTCTGCTAGGAACATTTTAATATCATAATAAATATACTTTAGGGTTGAGTTCATGGTGTTTGTCTTCCATTGATCTGTGGTATGTGCTAGTTATGTGCTTTCCTATATTGTGTTAAAATTTTTTCTATGAGCTTGTTATTTCATTTGTCGGTGATAAGAACATTCTCATAGTATTAAAAACTGACCGGTTTGAACCAGTAACCAGTCAAACTGGCTGGTCAGGAACCTAGCCGGTCCAAACCGGTCAAAAAACCCTGTCAGGCACCCCATTTCTCCTTTTTTCTGGTCAAACCAGTCTAACCGGCCGGTTTATTGATAAACTGGCCGGTTTATTGATAAATCGGCTGATTTATCCATAAACTGGCCGGTTAGCTGCCATAGCCACAAAAAGGACCTACAGAGGTTGATTTGGCCAGTAATGTGTGGTTTTGGAGAGAAAAAGGGGGTTTTTGCCCTCCAAAAACACCCTCCCCAATCCTTTAAAGGCAGGGGTACCCTCTCATTTGTCTCACACATCTCATTTTGAGCTTTTGTGAGTTTGATTGAGAGCTTGGAGAGTTGAGTTTTTGCTGGAGTAGTGGAACAACATAAAGTTTGAGCTAAGTAGTAGCCATCATGCCTCCAAAACGCAAGGATACTGCATGGGCTCATTGTGATATGATTGATGGCAAAATGATTTGCAAATATTGCCAAAAATCTATTGCAGGAGGGGGTATTTACAGGTTCCAGCAACACTTGGCTGGGATAGGAGGCCATGTAAAGCCATGTGGAGCACCAAATGAAGTAATAGGGCATATTAGGGCAGAATACCTTCAGAAGTTTGAAACTCAAGTCACTGAACCAATAGAGAAGTTTGTGACTGGAGCACTTGCAAAGTTTGGCAGTCGAGGGTTGGGAGACTCAAGTTCAACCAACTGAGTTTGAACTTTGATCATGATTAGAAGTTTCAACTTTCAAGTGATAATGTTGATCATTAATTAGAATTTAGTAATATCATATATGTAGATTTGTAGTAGATTGTCACTGTACTATGTAGGCCAATGACCTCAATGCTCATAGCTTGTAGCATTGTTTTTGGACTTTATGGGTCATTTGGAGCCTCATTGCTTATGTATTTTTTCGATGATATGTATTTCACTCGGTGCCATAATGCCATTTTGATATATTCACCTTTACATGGTATATAAATGAGAAAACTTTGCATATTTTGTCTCTATTGGCTTGGAATCATGGTTGCAAATCTTAAAAATAGTTTTTTTTTATTAAAAAATAATTATTTAATGTATTTTTTTTGAAAACTGGTTCATTGAGATCTGACTGCTACCGATTAGACTGGTTCCTGTTCGAAACTCGGTTCATTAGGTCCACTGGTCCGGTCACCGGTTCCGGTTTTAATAACTATGAACATTCTATTGGTAAAATTTTGTTTTATCTTAGGTGATTTGATTCACCATATGTTCTAGCAAGGCTACTTGAAAATATATATAAAGATTTGTAGGTACTATAGCCCTTGGGCTCCAAGTTCACAGACTTTGGGGAAGAGTCGACCTTGTTTGGGCTCTAGGAATTTTTATATGGTATTCTAACTTTGCAAAAGGGTGTGGCCAATACTCTAACTTTCGAAAAATACATTTGTCCATTGCCATTATTCAGAATTTATTTCCCAATTTTTATTATTTTACAAGCATTGTATATTTGTAAATGTTTTCTATATAATTTTTTGTAAAATGAGTTTGTAAATCATTTCTAACCCTTGTTTGCAACAGGTGGGGATTTGGGTTTATTTTCAAATTTTGTGTATATATTGGGATTTTGGGAAATTTTATTTCATTTGTGCAGGCAAATTCTTAAGCCATCAAAGAAGATTTGGATTTTGTGGAAGAGCCTAGCCCTAAGGCTAGGGTTTAAAGGGTTTCTCTCACCCAAGTGAGATGCCTATCTTTCTAGAAGGAAATCGTTGGGATTTTGAGGTAGATCTAGGCCTAGGAAGGCAAGATCCGACCTCTAGCTTCCATCCAGGCTCAACGCACAAGCAAAAAAGGGAAGAAGCTAGCCCTTGAAGACAAATTTGTGGCATTTTTGTGGCGATTTTAAAGATCTGGACCCAAATTTGATTTTTTGCAAGGGTCCAAAATTTTCTTGGGCCTTTTAGGCCTAGCCTTAGCCCTTCTCTATCCTAGCTGCAACCTCCTTAGCGCTCCTTAGTGAGCCGCTGGCCCATTTCAACCTCCAAGCTCTTGCCATCAGCCCTTAAGGGTTGTTGCCCTTGGCTGCAGGCCTTGCCAAAGCCCTATCCCCCTCTGCTAGCCTTCTTCCCCTCTCCGTGTGCCTCCTCCTCCCTGTTATAGGTCTTATTGTCGCTCAGATTGTACAGGCACAATGCAATAACGACTCAGGTCAGGGGTTGTCACTCTAATCCCCGACCTCTCCGTTCTAGCTATCTTCCAACAACAGACTATGGGGGGTAGTCCCTATGAAATGTGAGGATGAAAGATTTGTTGGCAACCAACGAATCTGGGAGACACGATTGAATGGTCTAGCTACTTGGTTAATTTTAGCAAGACTTAAAGATTGGATTAGATTTGAATGTGAGACCAGTGCCTTATGGAGTCAACTTCTTGCTTATTACCAATTAGATGCCAAGTAATCGAATGAAAAATCGCTACATGGATGCTTGACTATGCTAGATGAAGTGAAAATCCTACAAGCTAGGTGAAATGCATAATCTTGGTTGGTTTTAAGTTAGATGCCTATTCTAAGTGTAACCTTCCTCTTAACTATTTTGGAACTAGTCTCTAGAGTAGGTTGTGGGATAGAAGCCAACGAGAAGCAAACAAAGGCTTGATTAACGATACCTCCCCATATGTTCTAACCACCTGATGCCTTCAACGCCGCAAAGACTGTGGCTCTGACAAGTTCAAGGTCACCATGTTAACCACTAAAGAGGTGCTAAGTCCCTCAAGCTAAATTGAGAAAGGCAGTCCTATTGTCTATCAACCAAGCTTATGCTTGGAGGTAATTTAAAGAAGTGCAAGACTAACTTAGAATGATATATAAGGATTATGAGTGGTTCTTGAGTTAAGATTATTTAATGACATAAAGTATTTAGTTAGAATTATCTTAGGACAAGAGTACTTAATTGTTGAATGAAAAACCAATCTTAATACCAAGAATATGTGCTAAATTATCAGGTGCCAACAAGATACAAGATATGATCACAAGATACAATTGCTCAAGTATAAAAAGGATGCTCTTCAAAATGATTCGCCGCTATAGATATCTCAAATCAATAATTGTTCAAGATGCCAATGCTTAAATAAGATTACCGAAGCTTCTCAAGATATACCAATATGCCAAGGATTAAGATAGCCATAAATCAATGATGGCAAAGGAGAACAAGATTACTTATCTATTTAGAGCAATTATCCGATAATTCCTTTTGAGATTAGCAACGTTCTTTGGACAATTAGATGCTTAACTCAATAATGCCAATTAGATTTCTCAATGCCAAACACTTAAGGGAACAAGCTACTTAATAGAGGTAACTAGATCAAGATGCCTAAAGGAAATCAAATCATTCAACACAATGCAACTTGAGATTAAAGTATTTTAATGAGTGAGCTAAATACATGTGATCTTATGAAAACTTTATTTAATTCACATCAGCAAATGTGTTAGTGCACTCAATGGCAATTTACTTAGAGATTTAATTTTACCAATGCTAATTACCTTCTTCACAATAGCACACAAAACCATGAAACAATTAACAATTAGTATCTATAGAATGTGAGCAAGAAAATCACTTGTGTTACTTATGTCCCAATTGGCAACAAGTGAATGTTATGACAACAGTAAGTTACTTGTGAAAACAGTGAACCAAATGCCAAGAGACACTAGACTTACCACTTTCCGTCAATGCAAACAGTGAGGAGATGATTTTTCCACTTATGATATTCAATGAATAATAGGACAGCAGTAAGATTACTTAAGCTCTATAGCTCCTTTAGGTGTCAGATGAAATGCGTGTGTGTGGCAAATATGAGAAATATGAACCCAATTTGACAAACCATGTTTGTCAATATGAAACTCTAGATGAATTAGCCTCCTGAAGATGCACTTTGCCACTGTTATATTAGACCTTAGTACGCAGTGATAACAGAGATAACAGTCATCCAAATCGCGTAAATTTATGCCAAATTATGCTTGACCAACTTATGTAATTATTTTGTCAATACAATAGATCATGTGTGAGTTGATTTTATGGTGATTTAATATGTCTTTTACCACTGCTAAGAAGAAATAGGATTGCTGTAGGTAAACAGTGAGGTGAGTAAGGGTTTGAGAGGCAAACCAATGGCCTTAGGCCTTGAAGAAGCTTGCCCACTCGCCCAAATTTTCTCCAACACCCGAAAACACAAATTTTCACCAACTTCTCTGCAAAATGCACCAGTGTTCAGTCCATAAATCAAATGCTTACCACAGAGATGAAATGAGGGAGAATGAGGGTAAGGGAAAGGCTGGAAGATGGGAGTATAAGGCCTATTAGGCCTATGTCTAGGGTCAAGTGAAGGGAAAGGCCTAAATAGGCACGCATTAGAATTTAATTTTTCCAGAACTCAATCCTTGGCCAGGTTTTCCATTTTCATCTTTTGGCCTGGTGCATACTTGCACCCTTGTGTTAGGTTGTCCAGTTAGATGGGCCTTCACTTTGGTATATGAGCCATTTTTGATATCTTGGCATTCATTGCACGTCCATTTATATGAACCACCTTCGGGATTGTTTCCAATAATCTCCACATACTGCCATAAAGGAGATTTTGGGTTTGTTTTGGTGTTTTCCCCTTCATTCTGCTGTGATGGTTCAATTTCTATAGGTTGTAGGCTACAGTGTGTTTGCATATAAAATTAAAACTATTATGGATACGCAAAAATAAATAAATTTAAACCCAGCGACTTTGGTAACCATAAAGCAGAGACCATATATCGTATACCACATTTGGAATAATAAAACATTAATTAAAAAATTTCAAAAAGAATAAACATATTAGAAAACAAAAATGTACAATACACTGATTTATAACTAATTTTTATTTTTATTTTTATTAAATTAAAAATACGTTTTAATTTTTAATTTATGACTAATTTACTTAATTTTATTAATTTGATAAACTCATTTTAAAACTCAAATTAATAAATAACTTATTTCACAAGATAATAATATTATTTAAACTAAAAATTTAAAAACCAATAATAAAATATCTCGGTTCTATCCATAAATATCAAATTAATGAAAATGAAAATCACTATACATTTTGAATTTTTTTTATAATTTTTGATAAATCCAAATTCAAAACATATGTAAACTAACTTTGATAAGGTGGATTAAATGCAAACTCTTTGCGTGAAAAACGATGAAATCAATCGTGATTGGAAGATAGACACTTTCCAAGGACGATCAAATCCTATGATGTAAACAAGCAGGGAGAATGCTAAGTAAAGGGTCGGGTACCACATGGGCACTCCTTTCCACTCGTCGCTTGTGTCATATGTTTCTCGAGACTTGTTGTAGGGCCTCCACATACAATCCTTTATCCGGGAAGATTAAATGGGGAAATCCAAAGGATAGCAAAGTTCCATTTGGAGCCATCCCGCGAACACATTTAGTAATAAATAAAAATTAATTTAATTAAAAATTTAAAATACACAACATCGGGTTTTCAAGACATAATTGACTCACTGGTTGGAGTCCTTTTGTTTTGCCGCACGCGTTTTTTACTATATGAGGAAGGCGATGTCCAAAAACACTCTGCGTAGGTGCCATTCTATTGACGATGGACTACAAGAATAACATTATAGCCTAGACTGCCAAAGGAATAGCATTTTAAAATTAAAACTGTTGACATGGACATCTACAAATTTGAGGGGTCGTGTTGCTTTTGCCTGTGTCTGTTGTTGTCTGGAGCAGGGTGTGGCTGACAAAATCATTAAATAATGCAACAAGTAGGGACCACACTTCATCGTATTAACCAAAACCTAAAACTCAAAATCACATTTTAATTAAGTTGAAATCTGTGGAAGATCCGTTTGCTCAACACGGGATCTATTTCTTGCAAGTCATGATTGGCCACGTGACCATTGCCTGTATGGATCCAAGTGGATCTGGATCTGGATCAGATTCGCGGATCCTGGATCCCCCTGTGCCGGATCTAGTAACTTAGGATACATGTTACATATCGCAAAAGATACAACTTTTATGGCGAACGAGTAACATGTATCACTCCTGTTGAAATTTGATGACTAAAATGTTTCCTGCAATCCCAACCCGGTTTTAGTTTCACCTTATCACTTCCATTTTGTTAAATGCCCTTTCCCATAAACATATATTCAACATATAGAATTCTGGAAATGAAATTTACAGATTAAAACACATGGGACTGTCAACACATGCTAAAAATAAATATGGACATAAATAGTTTGGAGCCATCCCGCGAACACATTCAGTAGTAAATAAAAATTAATTTAATTAAAAATTTAAACTATACAACATCGGGTTTTCAAGACATAATTGACTCGCTGGTTGGAGTCCTTTTGTTTTTCCGCACGCGAGCTTGGCTATCTAAGGAAGGCGACATCCAAAAACACTCTGCGTAGGTGGCATTCTATTGACGATGGACCACAAGAATAACACAATAGCCTAGATTGCCAAAGGAATAACATTTTAAATTAAAACTGTTTACATGGACATCGAAAAATTTGAGGGGTCGTGTTGCTTTTGCCTGTGCCTGTTGTTGTTTGAAGCAGGGTGTGCCCGACAAACTCGTTGAATAATGCAACAAGTAGGGACCACATTTCATAGTATTAACGAAAACCTAAAACTCAAAATCACATTTCAACTAAGTTGAAATCTGTGGAAGATCTGTTTCCTCAACACGGGATCTATTTCCTGCAAGTCATGATTGGCCATGTGACCGATCCCTGTATGGATCCAAGTGGATCTGGATCTGGATCAGATTTGCGGATCCTGGACCGCCCTGTGCTGGATCTGGTAACATAGGATATAGGTTACATATCGCAAAAGATACAACTTTTCTGGGGAACGAGTAACATGTATCACATCTGTTGAAATTTGACGACTAAAAAGTTTCCTGCAATCCCAACCCAGTTTTAGTTTCACCTTATCACTTCCATTCTATTAAATGTCCTTTCCCATAAACATACATTCAACATATAGAATTTTGGAAATGAAATTTTCAGATTAAAACACATGGGACTGTCAACACAAGCTGAAAATAAATATGGACATAAACAGACCAACAACACTTAAAAATACACACAGATTGTGGTCAACTGAGACCTAGCAAAATCCCTTCAATCTTCTTCAGGGAAAACCTGTTGGAGAGCTCTTCAAAATTTATTTAGCTTTCAAGTTTAGGAAAAATACATTTGCAAACAAAACAAACGACGAAATACAACTTATCTCTTCAGCCCAAAACTCCTTGAAAATCGTGCCCATTTTGCCTCGATTTCCATGCCTACTTGAAGCTGAAAATATGTAATGTATGGATATAGAGTGTACATACTGTATTGTACGGATTCCGTACAGACTGTACATTTTTTTTCTTCAAAAACCTCTCTCGAACTGCGTGCAACTCACAACTTTAAATGATGTTCGTATTGTACCTTTCCAATAGAACTTTTCTCCAGCCCTCAGCCTCCTTTCTCGAATCTGCTCATGAAGAATGAATGCGGTCTCTCTTTTATTTTCCCTCTTTTGTTTCCCTAAATGACTTTTGGGCAACCCTAAGATCTAATGTTTCAGATTCATTTAGATCAAGGAATGAGAATAAATGTGCATTTAATTCTCACTTTGTATTTTTTAACTCACCCATTAAATAAAACCCCCACATTGTACTTTATGTCTAAAGTCACTTTTCACTTTATAATTTAACATTGACTTTACCACTTATAAAGTCACTTTCACTTTATAAAGTCACACTTAGGAAAATAATTATTTTGGACACTTTTCCCTAGGTAGAGACTAACCCATGGGAAACCACTTGTCCAAGGTACATTAAAAATCAACAACTCTAGAATTAGGTTTTTTGGCGAAACAAAGACATGTATCGCTCAAGATGCATCTTTTTGGGCGATAGAGAGTTGAATCATTCACTTGAACACATGATTTGCTTAGGGAGGAGTACCATTCAAAGTCTTTTTTAAGTTCAAGCCAAAGGAAATGCATTGACGTTTGGTTTGGAAGCCGACCAAAGCAATCTTAGCTTGTACAAGCATAAGGGCTTTTACTAGGCCAATTTTTAAACTTCAAAATTTGAATTTCTGAATGTACCCTAGCCACAAACCATAGATCACGGTGCCACCATGTGGGATCTTGATTCCCTGTCAAATTCATACCCAAAATAATTAGATGGCAATCAATCCTCTAAGAAATGCCTGTAGACATACATTTAAACTCAGTCCCAACCAAAACTTCATGACTGGCAGTGTTTCTCCTTGACTGAGGTGTTCTGAAATGCTTCAAGCTAAAGATGGTGTCCTAATTAACAAGGCATGGACACCAGCCATCCAGTTCGAAAAAAGTAGCATCTTTATAACTGTCTGCTCTTGCATTATACTTAACAAATGATCATAGTCTGCTAAGTAGTTATGCAGAGTTAAATGTCTAAACAGCCAGAATTTGTATTTGGTAAGCGTTCCTTCTCAGCAAAGAGAATTACAATTATTATAGCTCCCCAATTGGATAATGCTGAGCCTGTAAGGGCACCATGCCACTCCTATTCACTACTATAGTCACTGCATTTCACCCTTGCTGTACTCTGTTTTATCAACTCATAGTCATCTTTTATATTGTGAATTTTGCAAGGTTTCCTTATCGGATCTGTAGTCTTAATCCCGATTCCCTACAGGAAGCTCATCTACACCCCAGCTTAATACCTGAAATTCACATACAAACCTGCCCTGTAACAAGGCTGGTGTTGAAGGTTCAACAAAAGTACACAACCTCAGACATAGAAGTGGCCAATAGTTCCAACCCATAAACCTTACAAGGGGAAAATAAACCAGCTTTGGAGTCACCTCATTCTACCACAAGAGAAAGGCAATTGAGTCTAATTTTCATGGAGACAAACACCGCCCATAAGAGCTGTGGGTTGCTTTACTTATGGTCTCTTTGTCTTGAAGAACCAAGCCAGATTCTTTGAGCTGGTAAGGGCTTAGTACCCACGTTACCTCATCATTAATTTAACATGATCTCCACACATTATGAAGGCTCCTTAGCAGATCTATAGAGATTCAACATTAGCTCGTTGTCCAAGTAGTATAATGCTCAAGATCCAGGGTATGAAAGCCTTGGAAGGAATCTCCCCCAATCTGGATTCTAGATGTCATCAAGATCTCAAGGTCTGAGTCAGGCCCAAATTTCGAAGGGTTTCCATAACCATCGTAGTTTAACCATTCACTGGCTACCTTGGATATGAGAAAAAAGTTCGAATTTAGGCCTCTTTTCTAAGTGAAACAACCCATGATTATACCAGCACAATATGAATATATATGTATATAGTTATAATTACACATTGCAGCTGACCTATATGTCATTCTTACCCACAACCTGTCACCCAAGAGTGCAGTGCTGATACATATATTTATTTATGGCATCTGAGTACATGACTAGAGGCACTACTTAGCCTGGGTAGGGGCAGTTCCTTCACCCACCAGAGTCACTTACATGGTTATCATTATACCCGATACCTCGTAGATAGAAGATTTTTGCAACACAAGTTGGATATATATATATATAACACCTTAGGCAGCCAAGAGCTAAGTCCACATTATGTGCTTCTTAAATCCAAAGTAGATCAGGAATCCTCAAGCAGCTAGCTTGACATGGTATGAGAATCTCATAAGGTGGAGACCGGATCTTCCACTTTTCCAGCGATCCACAATGCAGTGCCATAACCCTTCTGCCCAAACCTATGCTCAACTGAAGAATTGAGTTTGGGGAGAAATTAATGGCAATCTTTGGATGAGCTTGAGGAATATGTAACACTCCCGCAGTGCGCAGGAGTCTGAGATGATCCCCAGACCAGATTTTGAGAGACGCAAGTAATTTTGGATATCATAGATAGCACCTTGTGGTAGCCCCTCTACATATTCAACTTTCTATTCAGGTCTAAATGTGACCTCTATTCCTTTGATTGCATCTAAAAAGTATGCTAATGTTGCTGTATTACATTTTATTGCATTAGTATATCATTCTAGAACATGTCTTTTATTTGTTGTCGACCTTTGCAACATGCTTATTTTTGTGCATATTTTTGGGTCCATGACATACTTTAGTGTGATATTACAATTGAATTTATGTTTTGTAGTGCGGCCATGATCTTGGTTTACGTCTTTATGTTAGCAGTGTACCTGATGTAAATTTAGATTATGTTAAGTGTAGCTTTATAGATAGATCTGCTCGGCGATAAGACTTAGCCTATGTTGTCCACAAGCAATTACTTGTGTATTATTATTATTAGTAATTTTCTTTAGAAGTGCTTCAATTCAAACTTATTGGTTCACTGGGTGCTCTTGATGCATGTTTCCAGAATTTTTCTTCTTAAGCTTAGCAGTCATATATCCAATGCATTCTGAATATGTGATTTGATGGATGGATCTGTTTAGCTTGCGAGATGGTTGCAATTAAATCTTATGCAGCATTTATTTCATTGTGTTTAATCATGTTCATAAAACATGGAAACAATTGAGAATACTTGAGAGAGAGATCTGTGGTGCTTATTGCAGGAGGCAAAAGGGGGAGAAAAAACGTCAGTAATCAATGCTAGTATAAAGACAGATGACTCAGATGTGAGTGTATGAATATTTCTGCCTTGTTGTTATGTTATATTTTGAACATTTATTTACAGAAGGTTATCCTGAATTAATGCATTTTTTTGGGTTTTCTTTCCTGGTGCTGAATGAAGTGCATCCTCCTATATTGTTTTCTGTTTTGCTGCAATCTAAAGTTTTTGAGTACCTGCTCCATTGCTGAAACGTTAGTACATGCAGAGCCTTGGTCCACTCAAATTAAAATTACAGAGGCAAAGTTTGGAGAAGCTGTAATCTAAAGTGTTGAAATTCTATAGCATGTGCAGTAGAATGCAATTTTCTGATCTGATAATTAATTCCTAATGATTTTCAAACAATATTTCTCATGCCACTGATATCATTGAATAATTACACAGAAAAATCTCAATTGTTAACGCAGCAGAAACAATAAAGATCATAGAAAGACAGCCATGCATAGTAGATATAATATTTTTACCCTAGGAAACCCAAACTGGGAGAAAGCCTAGCAATTCTTTTCTTGATGCGAAATTGTCTTTTTGGCAAGGTTTACAAATCAGAATTTGTCTAGAAATCTGTGCCAGTCATTACAAGTCAAATCACTTGTCAAACCTGGTCAAACACTGCTGCTGGTCAAACTGTCAAAAGTCAAATTGGTGAACACTGGTCAAACTGTGGTCTGTGGTCAAACTCACACATGCAGCCTGCGGTCAAACTTGTTCAAACCCTTGCACTTGTGGCTGCAGTCAAACCTGGTCAAATCCTGACACATGTGGCTGTACAGTTGCTGGTGAAACTTGATCAAACCTTTCACACGTGCAGCCTCCAAGAGAGAGATAGAATGATGAAGAAAAGATGAAAGATGAACAAATTTCCGCTTAGCTAAATTTCTCCTCCACTAGAAAAGATGAATGTGCTTGCTATGTTGATGAGTGTCTCCTCACTTGCTCGTCTATTTATATAGAGCTCCAATGTTCAGTAGACCCACAAGAAACCCATTCACTTACTGAGCCTGCATTACAACTCAACGTTAGACTAGAATTGTTTAGTCCACTGGTGGGTGAAAATGTCTAGTAAATAAACAAATCAAACTTGTTTTATAAAAAATAGGTCACTCCATCCCAGAGCAGCCAATGTGACTATTGTGGGCCAATCTCCCCAAGCCAGACACCAAAGCTAATGGGAGAAAGGCTTCCCCGGGCCATTCGCCCCTAGCCAAATCAGCATGTCCCCATGGGTGAATTCATCATTTAATCATTCCCCCCTAGTCAAATCAGCATGACCCCATGGGAGAATGTCTGCCCGATGCTGCAAACTGTAGAAACATCAACAATCTAAAGTTCACCTTCCAGAGTATTGCTCCAGCAGAAAAATGTATCTAGTTGTGCTTCCTTTTAAAACGGTTTTTATATGAAAAATCTTATCTCTATATTGTGGGATCAGCTGGTAAACACAACACCAAGAAAAAAGAAATATCAATATCCACATAGCTCCCAATGTGCGTCATTGAATAGGTGGATACAGTTTGCAAATAGGAGATCAAATAAGAAAGTGCTTAAAGCATGTTATCTTGTATTTTTCTGGAGAGAAATTAACAATAATAAAGTGAGTTCGTAAAATTGGCCAAAAATAAAAACTGTCAGGGCAACTCAACACTACTGCATTGATGATATCCACTTGCTTTGTGTGTTGTCCATTGTCATGGTGCTTTCTATCCTTATCTATAAAAGTATGCAAGGCCTATTGATTGATATGATCCATCAGACGGTTATTTAATAATTTTGAGGGTGAAATCCTAATAGCAGAGGCACCGGCATAGTAATTGGTCACCACTCCAGGAACAAATAGTGAGGTTCGTGATACAATAGGCATAGATACGGTTGGGGCCAAATTAAACTAATTACTGGGCAGAATTGGCATTATATTTCTTTAATGTGCCAAAGAATAGCTTAAAATCACAGGAGAAAAGGAACACTATGATGAGAAATTATAGGCTGACTTGATACTGAAGGTGTGATGTAGGCCCACATGATGGCAAGTCCTTAACAAATTCTCTGCAAAGCAGCCTATAGTAGATTATTGGACGACCTCAACAACGACTACTTGATCAGTATAAGTTGTGGTCAAATTGGCCTTCTGGTTGTTTCCTAGTATTCCCAATATTTTCCATGTTTGAATTTAAATTTTACAAGGAACAATGATATTTCACTGCGCATATAATGACTTTTGCAGATGCAATAAAAGAAACCCATTGGCGCATAGCAGTGCTGTTCCAAAGAGCAATTGTAGTATTTATATTCCTTTACAGGTATCATCTTAATTGGTCACTTTATGACATGGATTCTAGTCGTCATTGGTTGAAATCGCTTGCATGTTGTACTGCTCAGAGGGACAAGAGGAGGAATGACGGAGTAGAAAAGGAAAAGGAGAAGAAGAAAAATGAAGAGAAGAAGAAGAATGAAAAAGAAGAGAAGAAGAAGAATGAAGCAAGGGAACCAGTTGAGAAGAAGGAGACGGAAACCAGTGTGACAGTACTTGACATTCGGGTTGGTGTTATTCGCAAGGCTTGGAAGCACCCATCAGCTGATAGGTAAGTGCAGGAATGACCTAACAGCTATTAGTTACTCCTCTTGGTTCTCCAATATGAAAAATGAAAAAATGGAAATTCATTATATTTTACTTCTGTTGGTTGCTATTTGACTTATGCCTTGTTTTCCTCTATTTGATAGTTTGCTTGTTGAGGAAATAGATGTGGGAGAAGAAAAGGTGCGACAGGTTGTGAGTGGACTGGCAAAATATTACGGTGCAGATGACCTGTTGGTATGGGCAAACCATTGAGCTTGAAATTTTAGTAGCATTTTTAATGCATTATGCTTCTTTAAGATTTTTCTTTTCCATTTTGCACTTTTATTTTATGAATGAAATCTATTACAACCATTCACAGTGCTTGGAACTAATGATCTAGCAGTGAGGTCTGTATTCCCTTTTCTTTGAGGTTCATAAAACGTTTGTGATCAATGAGTTTGGGCATTGGATGGGATGCTTTTATGATTATTGTCATATTTTCTGTCTGATTGTCTTTTTTGAGAAGTTTAAATTCAGATGGCCTCGGCTATTCTGTTCCTGATTTAGCTGATTTCTTTTGAATCTAGACGTTTTTGACTTTACTTGAACTCTGGTTACAATGGATGCATTTTTGGAAGTTTTCTCTTCTTATCAATACATTTTCTCTGAATGCATGTAACAATGTCTCTATGTTTGTAATCAACAGTAATTATTTAAATTTTCATTCTTGTACACAAAGCTCTCCAGAGCTAAATAAGTCTGATTGCCTATTCAATTTCTGTTTCAGAATCGCAGGGTGCTTGTTGTTACAAATGTAAAGCCGGGAAAGCTTAGAGATGTGATGTCTGCTGGGTTGGTGAGTTCTACAGTTTTTCTTAGGTCTTGTTTGTGGATGAAACAATTGTTTTATCCCTATGTGAAATCTATCAAGCAGATTTATTTTCAAAAACCCATATAATGTTGCATCTTCTTAAATTACCAAGATCGAAATTTCCTATTCTGTTTTTATCATGAATTACAGTAGCTTGCTCTGTTTATGATGTTTCTTGAATTACAAGCTGGTTCATCTTCTTACTTGGTCTACTATTTTGCTTTTAAATCCTATTCTCTGAAGCATTTTTTCTTCAAAATCTTTACCTAGAAAGTTAACATTACATGAAATGGCACATTTGCTTGCTTTCCTGTCTGTGACATTGCTGGAAATGTAATAAGTAATAATGAAATACTTTAGATATATAAATTTTTGCATGATGACTCTTATTGCAAATTCATAAATTTCACCTTAGATTGAAGGTTTCCCAGATCTAATCCCTCTGAACTTCTGTGTTTGGACTTATCTGAAATATTAATTTTCAGCAGTGAACAGTGGACAATATTTCATCTCATTTCAACCCAACATGTGTGGCACCCCAAGAGAAAGCAGTGAACAGTGGACAATATTTCATCTCATTTCAACCCAACATGTGTGGCACCCCAAGAGAAAAGATACCAAACATGTTGCAACAAGTTCCAGTCTTTAGGGCACATTTTTCCAAGCATAAACCAGATATGAAATTACTTCAGTTACTGCAGATTCACAGAAATAAATCTGCTCTATCATCTTCAAGATCTGTTAATTTTTAAATCATTGTGACATTTCAGCCCTTGTTAGACACCTAATCCTCTGGGATTGGGCAAATTATGGAAATATGTAAATAGAAAAACTAGAATAGGAAAAGACCCTGGAATGTGAGTTCCCAGGGTCACCATAATATTTGTATATAATGACAATTATCTTAATGGAATGCATTCATTTGGGAGTTACCATCCTGGCCTGACATGGTATCAGATCTCAGGGAATTCTCCCTAGCTTAGTAACCCCCTCTGTCTTATGCTCAGATTTTCCCTCTGCTCAATATTAGGTATGTTAATTCTTCTCCAGCCCGCCAGTTCACCAAACGTTTCAGAAATATCTTTGTCTCCTCAGTCCTGCTATTGCTAACCCATTCTTCATTATTATTCTCTGCGTTGGATATCTGCCTGGCCGCCATTAGTATCATTTCCTAACACTCCCCTCACCAGTGGTTAGTGCTCCATGGACATCTCTTTCTATTCACTCTGCCAAAACTTCTTTCAGTGAATTACAACCCAAAATGTCTGCAGCTATCATAAGCTTGGCAAAAGTTGGGCTGTATTTTCTGTGGAATTTGGCATCTATCCAATAGGATTCCGTATTTTGAATGTGTTTTTTGTCGCTAGGCTGATTTGTTCAGTGTATCATGTAGAAATTTCCTGTTTTCCCACCCCGGTTTTTAGTTTCACCTTATTTCTCGAAATAGTTAAATGCCCTTTCCCATATCCTTACATTCAACAAATTGGAAAATAAGTTTTTGCTGAAAACAGAAGTTCTGAAAAATTTACAGAATGCTGAAAAATGCAGAAATAAAAATCAGCAAGCTTAAAACAGTCATTCACACATTTTAACATAGATATTTTTGGTCAACATGACCCTGGAAAAACCCCCTACAACTCTTGGGGAAAACCAGTTTGAGAGCTTCTCTTTTATTTTTCTGAATATTGCTTTTTACAGTGAAACAGGAAAAACTCAGAAAAAATTTCAGCAACCAATTTACAGACTTATCTCGATTTCCGTGCTTGCACACCGCCTCGGAAATTGTGCCAAATCAACAGCAACAGAAAACAGAAAATTTACAGCACCTTAGGACAGCATTAAATGTTGTACGCCCACCTCGGAAAGCGTGCCGGAACAGCCGTATTTTGCTGTACGGACTGTACAGATTTTGTACAGCAACCTCTCTCGAAATTCGTGCCAAAAAACAGAGCTGTAGCTGCTATCCTCTTCCTCGGTTTTTGTGCCGGAAATGACAGCCACCCTCTTCCTTGAAAAACGTGCCTGATTTTTGTGCCTTTGAGTGCGTGCTTGCTGCTGTACCCTCTTCCTTGATTTCTGTGCCTCCTCACTTGGAAACACTGCCTCTCCTTTGCTGTACGGATTTTCTGCTTCGATATGTGTGCCAATAAATGCTGCTGTACCTTTGCTGAAATCTCTTCACTGCTGCCCTCTTTCTTCTCACTGCTCAGAAAAATCTCCAGCTCTCCTTCTCTCCTTCTCCCAATCTGCTCATGAAAGAATGAATGACCTTTTCCTCCTTTCCCTCCTTTAACCTAACCCTAAGTGACTTTTGGAGAATCCCTAAATCCAATGGCTGAGATAGCTTTAGATCTAGGGCTGAGATTAAAGGTGCATTTAAATCTCACTTTCTTTTTTTTAAATCACCCCACTTTAATAAAGACCCTCTTAGTCATTTATTTCCAAGGTCACTTTTCCTTTCTAATTTTACATTGACTTATCAAAGTCACTTTAAAATTAGACTTTAGTAACTTTGTCACTTAAAGTCACTTTTAAATAGACTTCAAAAGAATTTTATCACTTAAAGTCATTTTTAAATTAGATTTGATTTTAACACTTGTAAAGTCACTTTAGGAGAAAAAGTTAAATACATTTGGACACTTTTCCCTAGGCCAAAGATCAAAGCCTTAAGGAACCACTTGTCCTTTGGTACCCAAATTTTAACACTCCCTCATACCGAGGAAAGTGTTCCTCACCACCCCCATCTTGTCTCTGAAGTAGACATGCTTGCCTTGTGGTAAGGCGTTGGTGAATATGTCCGCTACCTGCTCATCTGTGGGAATATACTCAAGTTTCACAGCTTCCTTCTGAACATAGTCTCTAATGAAATGATATTTGGTCCCGATATGCTTTGACCCGTCATGAAATACTGGATTCTCCGTGAGTTTAATGCAACTCTTATTATCACAGTAAATCACTGAAGGTCTCAACGGCTGACCAAATAAGCCAAACAACATCTTGTGAAGCCAGATGGCCTCACAACTAGCTAGACTGGCTGCCATATACTCTACTTCCGCTGAACTCAATGCTACTGACTGCTGCTTCCGACTGAACCATGACACCACTGCCGAACCCAACCCAAAACAACACCTTGAAGTGCTCTTCCTATCAGAAGCACAACCTACCCAATCTAAATCAGTGTAACCTGCCAATCTCACTCCATCACCCTGCCTATAATCTAGACCATAATCCACTGTCCCCTGCAAGTACCACAAAATGTGTTTTGCAACAACCCAATGAACCCTCCTGGGCTCACACATGAACTGGCTCATCGTGTTGACTGCAAAACATATATCTGGTCTGGTGTTGACCAAATACATCAAGGAACCAATCAGCTGTCTATACAATGTGGGATCCACCAACTCGGAATCTGAAGCATGAAGCTTCTTCCAGTTGGTGATCATCGGTGTTGACATGGGTTTACAATCCTCCATGTGGAATCCGCCAAGGATATCCACAATATACTTCCCCTGCCCCAGGAAGAAATGCCCCTCCTCCTGCCACACCTCCAAACCCAAAAAGTAATGCATTAAGCCGATGTCCTTCATCTCAAACTCCATCGCAAGATCTCTCTTGCAGTGTTCTATGAGTCTCTCTGCACCTGTAATGACTAAGTCATCCACATACAGCACCAGAATGAGAGGCTCCTCACCTATCACAATATAGTAAAGGTTCGGATCTGCCTCACTCTTTGTGAAACCCATCCCCCGCAAGTATGTATCTATCCTGGAGTACCAAGCTCTAGGAGCTTGCTTCAAGCCATAAAGTGCCTTCTTCAGCCTACATACATGGGACTCCTTCCCATGTGCCTCAAAGCCCTGTGGCTGCCTAATGTACACCTCCTCCTGTATGAATCATTGAAAAATGTGGTCTTCACATCCATCCGGTGGATCTTCCAACCCATCTCTACTGCTATCGATATAATGGAGCCAATGGAAGTATATCGAGCCATGAGAGCGAAGGTATTGTCATAATCAACTCCCTCTACTTGGGAGAACCCTCTAGCCACAAACCTTGCCTTGAATTTCCTCACGCTTAATCAAGAAGATGCTTTACCTTGTAAAGTCATCTCGGAAGTAACCACGGATTTGCCCCTCGTGGCCTAGGCACCACTTCCAAACATCATTCTTCATGATAGAAGAATACTCCCCGCATGGCCTCTCTCTGCACTCCGTTGGCTAATCAACTCCCTCATAGCTAGAAGGCTCAGAGTCAAGGATAAAGCCGGTAGCCATCACATAGCTACAAAACCTCTCAGGTGGTCTGCTCTCTCTGACCGGCCTCTTAGGCGCAGCAACAGATGTGGCCTCTCTCAAGGTGTCCTGAAGCCACTTGGGCTTCCTCTTCCTTGAGCATACTTCTCCCATTGGAGAATGAAACTTCTCATCATCATCATCAGGAGCCTGAACTCCTGACTGTCTGTCTGCTGTCCTCCTACCTGCACTTGAACCTGTAGAAGCTGAGGTACCGTGTGAACTGTCCATCAGTGGACTCCCTAGTGAACTGCTCTGTGGACTGCTCTGCATGCTGCCCGAAGCACCACCCCTCTGACTCTGTGAGCCACTGCTCACTGACGGACTTGACATCGTCATAGATGTACCTCCGGATCCTCCTGATCCCTGCCCACTGGATCCCTGTGACTGACTCAACTGCTGCTGAGGGTCTGGCTGATCCAGATACTCTAACTCCCGTGACCTCCTAAAGGCCCTGTCCTCCTCGAACTTCACATCCCGCCTGACAACAACTTTCCTCTGTGCAGGAATGTAAATCCAAAAGGCCTTTGAGGTCTCACTATAGCCCACAAAGATACCCTTCTCTGCGGTGGGCTCTAGTTTGGTCCTCTTCTCCTTGGGTATGTAGGAGTATGTGATACACCCAAAGATACGAAGATGACCAATATTAGGCTTCTTCCCAGAAAAAGCCTCCTCCGGAGTCATATGCCCCAAGGCATGATGCAGACTCCTATTCTGCAAGTAAACAGCAGTGTTGCAGGCCTCTTCCCACAAAAACAATGGCAACCCTTGATCATGTAACATGGCTTTGGCAGCCCCTCCGATGGATCTGTTCTTCCTCTCTGCAACCCCGTTCTGCTGGGGGTTGTAAGGAACAGTGAGCTCCCTCCTAATGCCTGCCTCCGCACAATAGTCAACAAACTCTCCAAGGGTGTACTCTCCTCCATCGTCCGACCTCAGGGACTTGATCTTCCGACCTGTCTGTGTCTCCACAAGAGCTCTGAACTCCTGAAACCGCTTGAAGACCTCACTCTTGGTCTTCAAGAAATAAATCCAGGTCCTCCTGGAGTGATCATCAATGAATAAAACATAGTACTCATATCCACTCAAGGAAACATGAGACATCCGATCGCTCACATCGAAATGAATCAAATCAAGTATCCCAGTCGCTCTGCTGTCACTGCTGGGAAAAGGGGATTTGGCAAACTTGCCCATCGCACATCCTCTGCAAGTATCAAAGTGATCAGTACTGAAATCTGACACACCTGTAGTGATCTCCCGCAAAGTCCTCAAGGCTCCATGATACATGTGCCCCATCCTGCGGTGCCAAATCTCACACAACTCAGAACTGCTAGCTCTGCTGTCAGTGCTACTGCTCAATGCCAAAAGGGGCTGGAATGCAAACTTGTACACCTTTGCATGGCGTACACCTATCACTCTAGCTGAATCAGCTGGAGCGCCCCTGGGATATATCAGCACCTGTCCACCCCTGAACAGTATCTCATATCCTCTATCCTCCAAAGCTGAGACGGATATGAGGTTCTTCCTCATCCCTGGCACATAAAGAACATCCGACACCTTCAAGGGAGGTTTAGACTCCCTCTGAAATGTCAGTGTTCCCACACCGACTGCTCTAACAACTCTGTCATCACCGAGTACTACCTCTATATCAGTGCCACTCTCTGAAAGCTCTGAGAAGTACTCACGGACTCCTGTCATATGACGTGAAGCCCCACTGTCCACATACTAGATACCCGAAGATGCTCCGCTAGTCGAGGGAAATGCATGCTCCCTCTGAACCTCTGTGGCAGGTAATCCTGCACTAGAGGACTCACATGCAATGAACCCAAACTCCCGGTCAAAGCGATATGCAAAGTCCTCAACCTCTGCTGATGCTGCCATGCTTTGGTTCTTCCCCTTCTTCTTCTTCTTCTTCGGACACACAACTGCATAGTGTCCCATCTTTTGACAATTCCAACACTTCACCTTGGAATAGTCCTTCTGTGTGTTACCCTGTTTACCTTTACCTTTACCTTTGCCCCCACGATTACTTGTGGAAGTCTGTTTCTTCCCTTTGCCTTTCTTGCCTCCAGCCAACAGTGCTACATCCTCATCCTGCTCAACTGGCTTGGCTGCCCCAAGCTGACCTTTCCTGATCTCTGTCTGAATGCAATCATCCCAAAACCTCTCCCATGTGGGAAGGGTCTCATGTGCACAAACCCCATCAGCAAAGTTTATCCATGAACTGGGGAGGCCATTCACTGCTATCCGCACCAACTCAGTGGGTTGAATGACCTCTCCAATCGCTGCCAACTCATCTCTCACATTAGTAATCTTTGTGAGATATCCAACTGCACTATCAGTGTTACCCATCTTAATGGTTTTCAGCTTCTCCTTCAGGACCATTTTACGGTTTTCATTGGTACTCTGGTAGAGATTGGACAATGCTGTCCACATCTCATGAGCATTTCTGTTTCCTCTCACATGAGGAATGCAATGGTCTTTGATTCCGTCTAGAATCAGTCTCTTACCCTTGTTGTTCTTCCTATTATATGCTGCCAACTGAGTAGCATCAGTAGGCACATTAACAGGCTGCTGTGTGGTATGAACCATGATATCCCAGAGTTCTGCCTCCTCAAAGATACTCTGCATTCTCTCCTTCCAAACGCTGTAATTGGTATGCCCATCCAACCTATCCTCCACCCTCAATCCCAATGACATCCTGCTGTCCTAAAACTGAAAAATAGCACTGCTGTAGTAAAGATAAAAATTTTGTTTGTGAAAAATCAGCTTGCTGGAATTTTCTGAGTGAAAAAATCAGCAGGCTGTATTTTTCTCCTTGCTGTCCCAAACTGCACTTTCAGCACTCAACCTCTGATACCATGTAGAAATTTCCTGTTTTCCCACCCCGGTTTTCAGTTTCACCTTATTTCTCCAAATAGTTAAATGCTCTTTCCCATATCCTTACATTCAACAAACTGGAAAATAAATTTTTGCTGAAAACACAAATTCTGGAAAATTTACAGAATGCTGGAAAATGCAGAAATAAAAATCAGCAAACTTAAAACAGTGATTCACACATTTTAACACAGATATTTTTGGTCAACATGACCCTGGAAAAACCCCCTACAACTCTTGGGGAAAACCAGTTTGAGAGCTTCTCTTTTATTTTTCTGAATATTGCTTTTGACAGTGAAACAGGGAAAACTCAGAAAAAATTCCAGCAACCAATTTACAGACTTATCTCGATTTCCATGCTTGCACACCGCCTCGGAAATTGTGCCAAATCAGCAACAACAGAAACAGAAAATTTACAGCACCTTAGGACAACATTAAATGCTGTACGACCACCTCGAGAAGCGTGCCAGAACAGCTGTGCTTTGCTGTACGGAATGTACAGATTTTGTACAGCAACCTCTCTCGAAATCCGTGCCAAAAAACAGCTCTGTAGCTGCTATCCTCTTCCTCGATTTTTGTGTCGGAAATGACAGCCACCCTCTTCCTTGAAAAACGTGCCTGATTTTTGTGCCTTGGAGTGCGTGCTTGCTGCTGTACCCTCTTCCTTGATTTCTGTGCCTCCTCACTTGGAAACATTGCCTCTCCTTTGCTGTACGGATTTTCTGCCTCGATATGTGTGCCAATAAATGCTGCTGTACCTTTGCTGAAATCTCTTCACTGCTGCCCTCCTTCTCACTGCTCAGAAAAATCTCCAGCTCTCCTTCTCTCCTTCTCCCAATATGCTCATGAAAGAATGAATGACCTTTTCCTCCTTTCCCTCCTTTAACCTAACCCTAAGTGACTTTGGGGGTATCGCTAAATCCAATGGCTGAAATAGATTGAGATTTAGGGCTGAGATTAAATGCTCATTTAAATCTCACTTTCTATTTTTTAATTCACCCCACTTTAATAAAGACCCACTTAGTCATTTATTTCCAAAGTCACTTTTCCTTTCTAATTTTACATTGACTTTATTAAAGTCACTTTAAAATTAGACTTTAGTAACTTTATCACTTAAAGTCACTTTTAAATTAGACTTTAATAACTTAATCACTTAAAGTCACTTTTAAATTAGACTTTAGTAACTTTATCACTTAAAGTCACTTTTAAATTAGATTTGATTTTATAAAAATTATAAAGTCACTTTCGGAGAAAAATTAAATTCTTTTGGACACTTTTCCCTTGGCCAAAGATCAAAGCCTTAGGGAACCACCTGTCCTCCGGTAACCAAATTTCAACATATCATCGCAAGGAAATTTCTCTCCTATGCTTCTTCTCAGCTGAAAGAATTTCACTACCAATTCTAAAATGCTGGCATTCAGATCGACAACAAGAATGATGTCTGGCTGCACTGCGCTCCTTCATTACCAGATGAGTTTTGACCTCAAAATGAAGAGATGTTATTATGCATCAAAGATCACTGTTCCCGGCACAGAGTTCTGTAAGCAGCATTGTACGTGCTCAGTGATTATATTGAATAGATGGCAGACCTAACCACGGGCAATTTTTCGCTGGAGATTTGCGTCGAAGATCACTGTTCACTGTTCTTTGCATTAATGAGTCGGCTTTGCCTGTGATTAGTTTTTGTATACTAGATCATCTTCTGCTTAATATCTGAACAATGAAGACTTGATTGTGTAGTCGTCCATGGGTAGAATAGAGTTGAAACGTCATTTTCACTTGAGAGTCGCTTTTTTTATACGAATGGATTCCCAAGTACAAGATGTCTTGCCTGATATATAAGATCAAATATTTTTTTTTTGTTTAATTGAAGTGGTCACATTAATTTAAGGTCATTGTCAGCAACCTTTTTAAGCTGATTACTGGGTGCAAATATTTTTATTCCAATTAACATCCTAATGTCTTAGCGATTCTGTTTTTGAGTGAGAGATTGGGTCTTTTTTGATGTAAAACCATATTGAAAGGAATCTTGGCATTACTATCTTCAAGATTTGCAAACCCTTTCCCTCAAAGTTTTTTTGGTGAAGATGCATTCTCTTATTTCCATTGTCGGAGTGGTACTCACTGGAATAGAAAATTACCATTAATGGTCCAGAAAGATCACACACCCTTATCTTCAATGACTTATGGAAAGGTGTCTGTGAAGGAGAAGGTGAAATCCCGCCTACCAAGCCCACATAAGATAAAAAATCCTTTCCATATGGGAGAACAAGAAAAAAATGGTGTATGCCCTGATTGCTGCTTCTGTAAGTGAAGAGGCGAGTCATCATATCATTCCAATTACAAAAACTTATGATGCATTAAACAAGTTGAAAGATTTATTTGATTCACATGATCAAGCTCCTCAATCTAGAATTGAAGGATGATGATCCCTTGGTGCTAGATTCAGAAATTAGAGCTATCATGCATGATGTAGAAGACATTGGAATCAAAATGGATGGACATCCCTGTTACAACTTTTGTCAAGGCACTCTACGCTACATATTCTCACTATCTTGAATCCTTACAAGCTAGTGCCCAACTTAAGGACATTACTTTTGACACTCTCGTGGAAAAGTTTGCAGAAAGGGAGAAAGCTTTGGGAAGAGGAAGACAACTTCGTAGACCCCTGAAGCAGCTTTGTGCCTTGCACAACAAGAGAAGAACCAGATACCAGACTCTTCTAGAGGTAGAGGTGGAAAAATAGGACGTGGAAGGAAGAACAATAGAGGTAGGGGGGTAAACGTCACCAAGGAGGAAAATCTGAACTCCGTTGTATTCGCTCTAATAGATATGGACATGATGCATCCACATGCAAAATATCTTGGGACTGAATCTAGCAAGAATGAAATGAAGAGAAAGGTAAAACACTAGATCCAGGGAAAGGAAAAGCACCTGAATCTATTCATTATATTGTTGCACATTGCAATATTGGAGTAGCTGAAGACTTGTTTCAAACTTCATTTGCTTCTTGGAAAGATGCATGGCTGCTTGATACTAGTGCAACCTGTCACATGACCTTCCAGAGAGATTTTTTATAAGACTTCAGTGACAATGTAGATGGAGCAACAAGCAACATAATTGAGACCATCATTCTCAAATTTCCTGGACTCCATTGACTTTCTTAAGCATGATGTTCTCTACCTCCCAGAGCTGCGGAGAAACTTCTTGTCCATTGTTCACATTCACTAGCAAGGACACTCCATTCACATGTTTGATGGCAAAGTTGAGGTGAGAAAAACATCAAACAACATAGTGGTCATGACTGAAATAGAGGAAGAAAGACTGTTGAAACTGCAAGGGATGACTGTCATGCACAAAACTATGCATAGAGTTCTCAGTACAATGAAGGTACATTGCCATCCAATCTTTTATGGCATGCAAGATTAGACATTTGAATTATGATAGTTTTTGTTTATTGAAAAGAAATGGTGTTTCTGGTTTGCCAACCATTCCAAGGAAACTGAAGTAATGTAATGCTTGTATCCTAGGAAAACATAGCAAACAACCATTTACTGATTTTGTTTCTAGAGCACGTAGAAATCTTGCACAATTCATTTTGATTTGTGTGGCGCTATGCCCGTTCTTTCTACAAATGGATATAAATATATGATGAATTTTATTAACGATTACACCAGGATGTGTTGGGTATATTTATTGAAAAGAAAATCTGAAGCTTCTGAAACTTTAAAAAACTTTAATGCATGGATTTAAAATGATGCATAATCTCATATTGGCTCTGTTCATACTGATAATGGAAAATAATATACTTTGAATGAATTTGAAAACTATCTTCGCCAACATGGGATTCAACATCAAACAACTGTGTCATACAATCCTCAACAAAATGGTGTAGCTGAAAGAATGAATAGGATAATCTTAAATATGGTTTGTTAAATGATGTTTTTCAAAAATGTAAAGTTGATGTTATGGGCTGATGCAGTTCTATGTGTAGTATATACTAAAAAAAAATGTACATCTCATGCTCTTAGAAACAAGACTCCTTATGAAATGTGGTATGGTCACATTCCTTCGGTAAAGCATCTTAGGATCTTTGGTTCCACCTGTTATGCCTTGATTCCTAAGGAACAAAGAAACAAACTTGGTGCAAGGAGTTGAAAGTGTATCTACTTAGGGTACTCATATACCTCCAAAGCATATCGTCTCTACGATGAGGTAAATAAGAAGTTTATACTGTCTAGAGATGTGATTTTTCTTGAATCTTCGACCACTGACAATACCGTTGAGTGACATCCTGATAATTTGGACAAATTCAGTGATGCAAAAACTTTTCATGAATTTGATAATTAGATTCCACATCTTGAAGGGGGGATCCCTATCTTGGATCAATTTGTGGAATCTCCTTCTGAAGCACTCTCTCCCCTTCATGAAGTTCCATCCACTTCTTTAGATCAAGAAGACACGTTGAGTGATGTGATTGAGAGGATTGGAAGGTTAAATCTTGATGCAACCCCATTTCAGTCAACAAAGCTGCCCAAACCATGTCAAAAAGGTCCTCCAAAATGGCCCTCTAAAACACATGAAAGTGTTCATCTTGATGAGGTTTGAAAGACAAGAACTAGAAGTTCCACTAGACAAAATGGAGGTGATGTAGATGATTTTAATTTAGTTGATGATATGGATGTTTCTAATGATTGTGAATTAAATTTGTCTACTAATTTTGAACCAACTTCCTTTAAAGAAGTTGCTTGTCATGATGAATGGAAAGAAGTAATGTAGAAAGAGTATGATGCTCTCATAAAAAATGGAACATGGAAGCTGGTGGACCCCTCCATTTGGAACCAAACCAATTGGCTGTAAGTGGGTCTTCAAAAACAAGTATAAATCAGATGGCTCACGTGACCAACACAAAGCAAGGCTCGTGGCAAAAGGATGATATGGATGTTTCTAATGATTGTGAATTAAATTTGTCTACTAATTTTGAACCAACTTCCTTTAAAGAAGTTGCTTGTCATGATGAATGGAAAGAAGTAATGTAGAAAGAGTATGATGCTCTCATAAAGAATGGAACATGGAAGCTGGTGGACCCCTCCATTTGGAACCAAACCAATTTGCTGTAAGTGGGTCTTCAAAAACAAGTATAAATCAGATGGCTCACGTGACCAGCACAAAGCAAGGCTCGTGGCAAAAGGATTTGCACATAAATAAGGGGTCGATTATGAGGAGACTTTTGCCCCCATTGCAAAATGGGCCACCTCCCGGACTCTTTGCCTTGGCAGCCCATAATGTATGGAAAGTCGATCAACTGGATGTAAAAACTACTTTCTTGAATGAGACTTGAAAGAAACTGTTTTTCATGTCTCAACTAGAAGGTTTTGCTGTGAAGGGACAAGAACAAAAGGTATGTAAACTCATAAAATCCTTGTATGGCTTAAAACAAGCACCATGAGCTCAGTATGAAAAATAGCTTAAGCATCTTCTGAAATTAAATTTCAAATATTTTAATTTTGATGATGCAACTTTGTTTGTCAAAAATCTTGGCAAAACTGTTGTCTATCTTGTGGTATATGTAGATGATCTATTGATGACAAGGAACAATGAAAATTATGTTGCATTCATAAAGAAAGAATTGAAGAAAGGATTTGAGATGACAAATTTGGGACATCTTCACTACTATTTGGGCATTGAAGTGACCCAACATTCGACATATATATTCCTCTCAAAAGAAGTACATTGGAGAATTATTGAACAAGTTTGGCATGACTGAATGCAATCATTTGTCCACTCCAATGGAACACAATTTAAAGCTCGCGTCTAATAAAGGAAATGAAGTTGAGGATGCAACTAAGTATAAACAACTTGTAACAAGTCTTATCTACCTCACCACTACCAGACTAGATATTTGTTTTGTTGTTGGAATCCTTTCCAAGTTTATGCAAAAGCCTTGTGAGGGACATTGGTCTGCTACAAAAAGAGTTCTAAAGAACTTGAAAGGAACTCAAGACTTTGGACTCAAATATACATAGGTGGATAACTTCAACTTAATTGGATATTCTAATTTAGACTTTGATGGAGATAAGGAAAATGGACTATCTACTACAGGTTATGTTGTGAGTCTTGGATCAAGAGCTGTATCATGGAGGTCACACAAACAATTAGTTCCAACAGATTCCATAACAAATGCAAAATATGTGGCAGCTGCCGAAGCAACGTAAGAGGTTGTGTGGCTCAGGAAAATTCTTGAATATTTGTAGGAGGAACAAGTGCACTCTATTCCTCTTCTGATTGACAATACTTCTGTAATTAAATTGGCCAAGAATCCAAAATTCCATCATCGAACCAAACTTATCAATACAAAGTATCATTTGATTCGATATCATGTTGAGGCCAAGACTATTCACCTATGATGTTGTTCCACAAATGAGCAAATTGCAGACATCTTCACGAAAGCACTTGGAAGGGAAAAGTTTGAAAGATTCAGAGTGATGCTTGGACTTACAAACATCCCTTCAGATTAAGGGGGGAATGTTAGACATGTAATCCTTCGAGATTGGGCAAAATTATGTAAATATGTAAATATAAAAACTAGAATAGGAAAATACCTTGGGATTCACCATTCTAATTGTATATAATGACATTTATCTTAATGGAATGCATTCATTTGAGAGTGACCATCCTGGCCTCACAATGCTATAATATGTCAAATAAGCATGAACATCAAGTGTTGGAAATTACCCAATCATGAAGACAATGCAAGCTGAAAATAAACTTTGCAATGACACAAGTATTGGACGATTGAAACTCCCTATATGTGTGTGTGTGTTAGAAATCAAGTACATGTATATGCTCAATATTTTATCACAGTTTGGTACAATTCTTCAAGCTCTCCAAAACCTTAGCCACCATCAAAGATCTCCAACAAGCAAGCATCAACCTTGGCAAGTCCTATTTCACTTCAACAAGCTGGTATGACACAATTTCTCCACACTTGTATGGTTGTCTTCCATAGGGCTTGCAAACCCTAACCATGTTGCATTATACAAATACATGGCAAGACGACTTTAGCATTAGCCCCCCAAATCTACATGTCCATCCTCGGGTTTGAGTCCTTAAACCTTAGGTTTTCAACTTTTGCATGTCAACACAAGCACTAAGACAATACTTGAGTGTTCTTACAAGCAAGACATCACACCAAGTTGAAGACTCATCAAGCTGATCTCTGCATGGTCTTGCGCTAGCCATAAATCACAAAAGAAGAAGGCTCCAAAACTACACAAGCAATTAGCTCTACTCTCCATGCCGTCTACTAGGGTAAAAACCTTAGTGTTACAATGAGAGATACAAAAACCATCATCATCTCCAACATCATGCTCTTCTTTAGGGTAGATATGCATACATCAATCCCTAACATCATAAGGGAAAAGCCTAGCATTGCACTAGAGGAATCTTTCCTTCAACATCTAAGATCTCTCTGCTCTTGTCTTTTCCTAGGGTTTTATCATTAACCTTAGTGTTTAGCTCCTAGGGTTACCTCATGAACCCTAATGCCACTATGACAAGTACAAAGAAGAGTACAATGATGATGAATGAATAAAAGAGCTTTGTCAGCTTTTAAGTATGCAAGTAGGTGAGGGAGACTAACATAAACTATGAACATGTGTTCATACAAGTAACTAGTAGGGAAACCCCACATGGAGAACTTTACAACACAAGAATGTACATGAATCAAACTAGGGATTATCCAACCCGCAAAGTGGAAAGTCCTCCAATCATGAGCCTCCTTGGGCCCAACACCCCTCTTGCAAGATGGGGCATTCTTCAAGAAGCTGTTAGTCCAACACTCCCTCTTTAACGATAGTTTTCCATCCAAGTGTCTTCATGCACGTTGTTCGTACTCTATTTGTATGCCACATGTTTTTTGATGTGCTGAAACCTACTTTATGTATACCAATGTGTGTTACTAAGCTCTAATGCTCCTCAACATATGTGTATAGGTCCATCACTACCCTTGATGAAGTATGGTCCTCATCCTAAGGGTCCTCAATTCAAGTGTCCAACCACTAAGGTATATATTACATGTAGTAAACCTTGATAGATATTAGAATTAACCCTTGAACTTTAAAGATATCCAAACATTCACCATAAACAAAACGAGTATATAGAGAGAAGAACCCTAGCATCATATAAGAGCAATATTTCCATCAACATCTAAGATGTCTCTCTCTGCCCTTGTCTTCTCCTAGGGTTTTATTATGGACCTTATTGTTTAGCTCCTAGGCTTGCCTCATGAATCCTAACTTCTCCAAGATAATTAAAGAATACAACGATGATGAATGAATACAAGAGCTCTCTCCTCGCTTATATATGCACGTTGGTGAAAGAGGCTGACATAAAGGACATGAGTCCAGACAAGTAACTAGCAAGGCAATCCCCCATGGAGAGATCTAAAATACAAGGATGTACATGAGTCAAAATAGTGTTTATCCAACCCCCAAAGTGGAAATCCCTCCAAGCATGATTCTCCTTGGGCTTGTTACTACAAAATCTAGCATGCTAGTGCAAAGCCTCACTAAACAATCTAGGTTGAGAGCAAGAATGGGAGAGTTGCCACTGTCACAAAAACAACTACTCCCCTCATTTCTATAGCTGGATACAATCCCCACAATAGATGCTTTCCCACTAGATCTTAGGGATTAAGTAACCCAAATGGTCTTATCCCCCTAAGGTTTCTACTACAAGATTCATCCAAGAACAAATATGTAATGATTAGGGTTTCAAGTGATTTAAGGTATAATTCTAAGGGAGCGAGTTCAAAGGATCCTATGTCTAAATCTAGAAGGCTTAGTGTGACTTAAAGAGGCTTAAATAGGTTCCGAAACACATGAAATCAAGAATTTATATGTTGTTATAAACTAGGGTTTTAATCAACATTCTACAACATGTAAACATTTATAACAACAATAAGAAAACAACCCCAAAATCTATGATATTTAAGTTTAAAATTAGGGCTATTTAATGATTAAACAAGAGAAGATATAGCTACAATTTTCAATGGATGGAAACACATATAAAAACAATGTAACCCCTAGATGTCAACCTTAATTTATGGTTGCAAAATGCTTGTAAAATGATAATTTCACTTTTCCAATTGAATGCATGTAGGTCCTAACCCTAGGACTCTAAGGCCCAAGGCCTAAGGCCCAAGGCAAAGAATACTAAAAACTGATGATTTTGCTGTAACCTAACTCTAATTTAACTTAGAAAACATAGGATTGAAAATATCTATGGGATTGGCAGAAGAGATAACACTAGTGCCTTTCTCGATCAAGGGCTAATGGAGTCTAGGAGTGAGAATATCTATGGGAGAGAATAGATGAAAGAGATTTCAAGAAGAAAGAGGAAGACAAACTTGTGTTCCTCGATACCTTAAACCCTAGCATCTTTCTATCTTCTTTGGAGATTGGAAGGGAGGAAGCTAAACCTAGGTTCCTTAATAGAAACTTCAGGAAGATTTTGTGAAGAAGAATTTACAACCATAAAACACTAACAAAACTTTGGTGAAAATTTCATGAAACCCTAATTCGTCAACAAGTACAAGATAACATACATGAAAATAACACATATCATCAAAGAATCACCAATAATCATCCAAGAGAGAGAACCATCCAACAAAACATCCTCCCCAAGAATTTTTGCTCAAGTAGTGCTGCTTAGCACATAAGAGAGATTAGAATGGCTAGTGTGCATTAATCTCCAAGTGTGATAATAAATGCAAGAGGTTTGACTTCCCTTTACTTGTATGAGGGAAACCAAGTCGAATTCTTTTAAGTTAGCCTAAAAGCCCTAAAATAATATTAAACTGAGATTACAAGTTGGATACGTCTCAAATTAACCCCCAAAGATTGCTAAATCAATGATAAAATATAGAAATAGGCCTAAATTTTCCCACAGGTGTGAGCCGAAATCCCTCCAAGGGTTATGTCATCCTTTAAAATGCTGTATCTCTCCATCAAAGTGCAATGGATGGCTCAAAGGTTGCATGTCATCCTTAAAGGCCTCATCTCCTCATCAAATGGTGCTAAATCATCAAGCAATGCCTCATCAACACAATGTCCTCTACTAGGGTGCCCACATCATCAATCCAAGCATCATGAAGGGGACATCATAGTGCTAGGGTATGATGTCATCATGGCGAAGAGTGTACTATACCCTCCAGATGGCTTCTGTGTTATCATCATCAACAAATGTCTTTCTAGCTTATGATTTTTAGAGAAGTTACCTTACGTAGGTATTGGAGGGTTTTCAGAAGGCCCTATTAGGTGTTTTGTAAGATACCCACTCGGATATCACTTGAAAAACCCACTAAAATTCTGAGTTTATAAGGTCTGGACTCTGGTTCACTGTAGTTTTTTAACAAACAATTTGCAAAGGAAGTGCTGTAGGTGACTATTTAGATATTTGTTCTCAAATAAGCATGCACAATAACCAATATACACCATAATGAAGCATACAAATATCTTTGACTGATTTATATTAAACCCAGGGCTGTGTATAATGCTGATACAAGGTCCAAATAATAATAAATCCAAACATAGACACTGTATTTCTGATTTAAATTTAAAGAACGCAGTACAAAAATAAAGTCGTGGAACCTGGGATTTATTTCAGTGAGGAGCCTCCACAATATCAATCACATGGATGTGGAGAAACCAACAATATATATTCAGAAATACATGTGCTAATGTTGCAGCTCGTCCTCCCTTTATCCAATCGAATATTAGTCTTCATCTTGCTTAGCCAAATAGTAATGGAACTTGTTATCTTTCCCAACTTATGATACTCAGTGCAGAGGGTACAAGACGGCCAACAAATGGTTACTAAACTCAAGCCTATTCTAAACTTGTGATGCCAGGTAAAGCTCAGCTTTTTGGGACTGCAAACTTAGCTATACTTCCACGCTGAACAGAGATCTTCAATCTGCAGACCCTGCCATGAACTCATGTACACACACTTCAACAAACTTTGAGGAACTTGGTCAACTAGATTAGTGAAAGAAACTTGGGCCTCGACTGGTAACTCGTCTTCCTTTTCCTACTGGGAAAATCGACCCACAAGTGTGCTCAGGTTTGGTCTTCATAAATTGTACTTGAGTCAAAATGTAATATTTTTGTCAAAAGAAAAGCAAAAATAATTTTTATTATTATTGAATTGACTTGTTAAAGCATGGGTTTCATGCTTGGGTCAATTGTCATAGGTCAAGCCTTCATTGTAGGCTTTAGGTTGTTGACAAAGTCAATTATTGTTTGGTGAAAGACTCCTCCATCAAGTCAGCCTCTTCATCAAAGTCTCCATCAAGTCGGCTTCCCTCAAAGAACACATGTTGGCCTAATAAAGGGACACATTTCTTCAAGAAGTCATGTCGGCTTATTTACTATGGGAAACAACTATATATAGGAGTATGACTTTCGCTCAAATTACAGTACAGCAGTTCGATAATCTCAGATAGAGTGTGGTCCTATTTCAGAGACATAGTTCGGTCCTTGTTGCAGAGACATAAGCTTGGTGCTATTGCATAATACATATTGATGAGTGCAGATTGCAGGTTCTGTGCCATCACAGAAGTTCGGTGCTATTTATGTGCTGTCACAATTAGAAACTATTACAGTTCGGTATTATTGCAATGATGAAGTTCAGTGCCACCTCAGTGATGGAGTCCGAAATTACTGTGATGTTTTTGATGTGCTACAACAAGGAATCTCGGATCATTACAGGACCAAGAACTGAGTTTGGGGCGATCATCATAGGACCGAGGACTACTACTCATACATAACCGAAGTGTGAAGCCTACTACTGGACTATGTTATCACGTTGAAGGATGCAATGCTACTCACAAGGTTGACTTGATGGAGGGAGTCTTTAGTCTAGGTTGTGAGGGTCTTGGTCATCTCATCTTGTTTTGAATCTACTGAAGGAAGAATTTTGATTGGGTTTTCCCCTAGAGTGGGGTTTTGCCTTGGCTGCGTGCCTACATCTTGTTCTCTTCTATTTGTTGCTTGGCATTAGTCTTGATGATAAGAAAAGATAATTCGAAAGAACCAATAATAATAATGAAACATCACAAGATAATGCCATAATAAGAGAAATCATCTAACTGCCATGCTTTGGATTTCTAAACATGGAATCAGAGCTAAGGTCATGATCACAGGCAGTTTGAAGATCACTTATACATCTTTGAAGTATTCTCAGTGAAAGGTTCTGTTTGCATTTGTCTTGAAGAACATGTCAAAGATCAAGGACATCTCTGGGCTAATAGAACTAAGATTACAGAGAGCTAGTTCAGTTTTTATTCACCATATCAAGACACCTTGAAGAAGGAGGAGGATTTCGTTATATCTTAAGGAGACATGTTTTTCGGTGGACTTAAGTAACAAGATTTCACAATGAAAAAGTTGAATCATTTCAGAGAGCAAGGTTCTGTGAAATCACAATCAAGAAGAGATAATTTCAGAGAGGGTTTTTGGTCTACCACAATGAGAGAAGCTTGGATCAATTTCAGTAATAAACTCGGGAACAAGTGCGGAAATCACATAATGGTTCAGTGCTAGATCTCTGAAGAAGACTCCATTTTACAACGATATATCTCAGTGTACATTAGTGAGACAATTCAGATCAAGTTCTGTGTAAACCACAGTGAGATACTTTGATCATATCAGAGAAGGAGAAGAAGGTTCGATGTTCCAAAGATAAATTTTTGTGTATATTAGTTCGGTATAATACAGAGAAGATTTCAATGGAATAAAGGAAACTCGAATCATTAGAGGACCATCATTTCTTGATCGAAGCATATATTACAACAAAAGGATATCACAGGACTATAAGAGAGTTGTCTCAAAATATAAAGAAGGACAATAACAATCCTCCTATCCTTGAAGAAAAAACTCATATAAGCTCATCCAAGTATGGTGTAAAATTCTGAGCACCACTATGAGTTTAATCCAATGTTACCAGACTCAGAATCGGCAATAAATCGACGAGGCAAAAGAGCGAAGATTTTTAATTGGATCTGGAAAAATTCGGGAAAAAGTCGGTGAATACAATAAATAAAGATATACACATATATTGAATTAAAATCAATAGATGCCCCAAAAATCAGGAGGACAATGTGTAGACTTCAAGTATAAAATATATTTAGTATTGGAAAACATTCAAAAATAGGTAGAAAGATTCAAACGAGACCAGGACTTCCAAGTTTTTGTTAACCCACACCGCGAAGCTGCTAAAAACTTAATTGTAGTTATAGTAGCCTGACTTCTAAATTGGGTTAAGTTTGGATTGGTAATGCGTTATACCCATTGGTAGATCACTTGTACACTCAACGACAACAAATGAATATAAGGAATTGTTTCATTATTATAGATCTTTGTAAAATTCCAACATTTTGCAATGATGTACTTTTATTCAAAACGATATAGAACTTTAACATACTACAACCAGTTGCGCGACAGGTGACAAAAAGTGAAAGTGAAACCAGAAAATAAAACCTCGCAGACTTTTAACCCCAAAATACGAGTGGCTCGCCAAGTCCTTTGCAAATCGCCGAAATCACGAGTCAAACTTAGTCAACACAACTTTGACTCGCCGAGATTCAGATCGACTCGTTTGGTTGAAGATATGAGTCGGAATCGTGAGTGATCGGAGACTCCTGTAACACTGGTTTAATCTGAGATCTAAAAGTACTCATTTGAAAACTATTCGAAGTTTGTCCTATGAAGAAAGAAGTTCAAGTAAGTATTGTCAAGATATCAAATCAGACGTATGTAATCCCTAGGTATGTATGTTCATAAGATTTTAAGATTTTCAATATATCTAACTTTAAATGGTTCTTAGCTAGTCTAGGGTAAAAATAGTAATCCTTCGATAACATACATATTAGAACCTTAATCCTTATCTTCTAGGATTTACAAGCAATCCATCAGTTAAGTAAAAGTCTTGATGTTGATTAAAAGAATGAATAACTTGATCTTTGATATCATAGGATTCCATCCTCCAGGGTTACATAAAAGATCTAACTTGAGAAATTAAATCATGTTCTTGGTATCACACGTTTTGCTTGAAAGTATGTATGACAGGTATAAAAGATCATGGCTGAGTACAAGGAGAACACTTCAAGGAATCCTCACAAGGTTTGAACATCTCTAGGTATGTCTTAGACTACACTTAAAAGTACGTTCATCTTATTTTTGAAATTTTGCATTACATTACTAACGTCGTTATGTCTAGCTGTCTTGAATGATAAAGATTCTTCTTTAGGGTGATTCATATTTTGATAAATTTACCCTCCTTACATCCTTTATTGTAAGGAAAACCCTAACTTAAGGGTATGTTTTCAATGAATGAAACCCTAATCTCTAAGTTGCAGGAAACGCTGGCCAGGGGTCCGTTTCCGTACGGAAACGATACGGAAACGCGGAAACGGGTACCGTACGGCCTGGAAACGCGTTTCCGGCCGTACTGGCACGTTTCCCGTACAGGAAACGTTGCTAGTACGGCCGGAAACGCGTTTCCAAGCCGTACGGCCGCGTTTCCTTGCCTTTAAAGCGATTTAACTTGGTTTTTTTTTGGTTTTTTCTGGTTTTCGTGCTTTTTAACATTATTGTAATCGTTTATGGATGCTTGTAGATGGATTTTTAAAGCCTATGGCCCTAGTATTTATATGTGATTCATCCTTTTACTTAAATTTTTAACATTACCATGAAATGACTCAGGATGTTTGAGAGTGGTTTCGACCTCATTGGATTTCATATGGAGAAAGTAGAATTTTAGATCTCATTCAAAATCCAGCAGACTTATCAGTTTTTCAGGATTTCAGGGTTGGGTGATTGCAATGTTTTCATTGTATTTTGTCATGTATTAGGGTATGGAACTCATATTTAATCAAGAGCACCAATCCGATATTCCGAGATTGCTATTTCCATTGTGTGTGTTATCATTCACGAGTAAATGTGTTGTAACTTGTAATAGTTTATGCTTTGAATTTATCATGTATCATGTATGTTTTTAACTTTTATGATTTCACATAATATTTCTTAAATGTCCTAAATTCTAATATAAAGTTAAATTATATATATATATATATATATATATATATATATATATATATATATACCGCGTTTCTCCGTTTCCAAAATTTGGGGAGGTCGCGTTTCGCTTCGCTTCCCGTTTCGGAAACTCGTTTCCGTTTCCCCGTTTCGTGCAACTTAGCCTAATCTACTTAGTGTTATTGATGGAGTCTAAAGAAATTGCTATTATGTTTGATATATTGATGTCATGTTTGGGGTTTTGGTACGTGTTGATTTTCTGTAGCATCGAAAAGTGCTCTAAGCCCCAAATTTTGTGGAGAGGCTTAGACACTGGTATTCCAAAGAACCCAGAAACTGTTTTTGAAAATTTCACTTGGTTAATGTTTTATTAAAATAATTAATTATTTTAATGGAGACCCTAAGTCTAACTAAAGGAAAGTAAATAATTAAAGGACATTAATAAAATAGAGTGAGAAAAATCTAGAAAAGACGGAGATCAAGTCTAATATAATCTTAGCTGTTGATTAGAGATCTAATCTCGACCGTTGATTTCTCAACGAGAAGATTATAAAGGAAGGCTTGAGGGTCATTTGGAAAAACACACGGATTGAATCTTGAGATCGAATTCTTCTGACGAAGCAGTGTTCGGACGAAGATCAGATCTAAGTGATTCAGTGCAGTGAGGGGCAGAGTAGCTTCTAGAGAAATTTTTTCTCAGCTGGAGAATCATCAGCAGAGAGAGGCAGGAAGACGTCCAACATAGCCAGCGCAGAGCCAGTCAAGGTGACGTAGAGGCTACGCATAGCCAGTCAGGGCTGCGCAGAGGTTCAGAGGGTGTTTGAGATTCAGCTGTTGGATCAGATCCAGAAGCCAAAAGCCGAGGTGCGAGATAGGGAGGCCCAGATCTGTGATTTCGGGAGTTAGATCGATTTTTTGCTGGGGTGATGCAGAGCCTAGAGGAGGTGACGCAAGGCCTACACAGCCACTGTGCAGGGACCTCCAGAGGCAGCGTTTCCAATGACCGAATCAATCGGATTTTCTAGTGATTGTGTGAGGTAAAATTCACAATTTCTTTCTACCAGTTTTCTCTTTGTAACTGAATAACCCTTAGAGGTATTCAACGATGTATTCAGAAACGATTACTGCTTAATAATACAAACCCTCAGATCTGTTGCACTGATTTTCTCGCATTGGATTTTTCTGGGGAATTTTGTCCAAAAATAATTGCGTCCTATGTGTGATTAATTTCTTGCTCAGTTTCCTTGTTTCAGAATCATATTTATTCATTGTAAGTTGCTTTAGTAGTTACTTCAATAATTTAGATCTGAATTAATTATGTAAATGTAATTTACTTAATAGGAGAAGTGCACTCAGTTGATGCAGTAGGATTCCTTAGATTGTGAGATCTAGGAATTTTCACATGGTATCAGAGCATTTGATGTGAAACAGGAAGAGCAGATCTGAATAAGAAGTGAAGGCCGAATTGCTGCAACAACAACAGACAGAATCCCCAGAGGCATTCGTAGATCTAGCCAGGAGGGTTGAAGTTTCGAGGTTGTCTCTCTTTGAGTGAGTTGACAGAGAGGCAGGACTTTCGGTTCGAGATTTTGCTGAGGTAGAGGGAGTTGCGTAGAGCCTTCACGCAAAGCCAGAGGGACAAATTTTTTCTGCAGGTGGTTGCCAGAGCTGAGAAGCGTGAGAAGAAAGAAAAAACACATAGCGAGGAATTCTTCCTCATTGAATTCCTAGTCGAGGAATTCAAAATTTTTCCAGGACTTGAGAGTAGATCAGGGAAGCATATCTACGAGCTCCAGAGAGAGTGTGTAAGCCTGCCTAGGCTGCGCAGAGGGGGAGAAAGAGGAAGCAATTCGATAGTTTTCGGTTGAGATGGAAGCTCATGGTCTTAGAGATCATGACCGGTTGGAGGGTTCCTCCAACTATGTAATTTGGAAGAAAAGGCTTCAGTTCCTTGTAGATGAATTCGATGTCAAGACGTTCGTGGCAAATGTGGTTGCTGTACTTACAGATCCAGATCAACTTAAGAAGTACTAGTCTGATATGGCAGAGGCCAAGAGAATGATCCTTGATCGTGTCGAGGATCACATAGTCTCTCATGTAGCTGGCAAGAACACCGCCAGGGAGATGTGGGAGGCCTTGTCCTTGTTGTACGAAGGAACTTCCGAGTAGTGGAAGATGTACTGGGAGCAGAAGCTCCGGATGAACCAGATGCAGAAGGGGGAGCGCATTACTTCGTTCGTTACGTGACTTCAGGAGATTCGAGACCGGTTGGCAGCCGTGGGATCCACCCCATCTTTGGAAACTATGGTGAGGCTAGCCCTTAACCTAGTCATGGAGGATTGGCATGTTTCTGTCCAAAGCATTTTGGGCAGGGCTACACTTCCTAGTTGGGAGCATATGTGGTCAACACTTCAGGAGGAAGAGTTGAGGAGAGATCTGGTCGAGTGCAAGCTTGACGATAGTAGCAGGAGTGGATCAAAGGGTCCAGAGGAGGAGGAGAATGCAACCCTCGCATTGAAAGGGCAACAAGGGCAACATAGACAGAAGAGAGATATCTCGAAGGTGGTGAGATGGGCCACTTTGCATCACAATGTCCTTTGAAGAAAAAGGACAACGATGAGAAGCATGATCTGAAAGTTGCAACCGCAAAGATCGAGCAGGATGAGTTCGCCATGAGTGCCTATGCTTCTCCTAGTAAGAAGTGGGGTGACATAGAGCTGTAGTTCACCTTGAATTTCAATTGGGCAGGATCCTTGAGGAGCCCACCTCACCTTGCTATGGGAGCCCATATTAGTAGTAGCGGGATGGAGGAGTTTTCAGCCGAGGAGTGATGGAGATAACAGTACAGTAGGTAGCAGCTCTCATTTCTGGAGCAGCGCAACAGCAACGTAGCAGTAGCAACGCAGTGCAAAGGAGTGCAGAGCAACAACAACACAGTGCATCAGAGGGACATCACAATAGTTACCAGCAGTCAGAGTCTTCAGCACTAGGTGCATCCACTGAACACTTGTTCAGTTCTAGGTGAGTTTAGCTGTTTCACTTAGCAGCTGAGTTGCAATGTTAGTAGTGGCAGTGCTAGCAGCATAGCAGATGAAACACTTGAGAGGGAGCTGTAGTACGGATGCAGCAGTGGCTGTGGCAGTGTCATGGGCAACAATACAGTGGCAGTAGCAATGCAATGGTTGGTGGACTTCAGCAACGCAGAGGATTCTTTAGGGTTAGAGTAGTATGTAACAGGCATATTGTTAGAGAACCTTCCCCACTAAGAGGGAGTGTTGATTTTTGTAGCATCGAAAAATGCTCTAAGCCCCAAATTTTGTGGAGAGGCTTAGACACTGGTATTCCAAAGAACCCAAAAACCGTTTGTGAAAATTCCACTCAGGTAATGTTTTATTAAAATAATTAATTATTTGAATGGAGACCCTAAGTCTAACTTAAGGAAATTAAATAATTAAAGGGCATTAATAAAACATAGTGAGAATAATCTAGAAAAGGCGGAGACCAAGTCTAATTTAATCTTAGTCGTTGATTAGAGATCTAATCTCAGCCGTTGATTTCTCAACGAGAAGATTATAAAGGAAGGCTTGAGGGTCATTTGGAAAAACACACGGAGTGAATCTTGAGATCGAATTCTTCTGATGGAGCAGTGCTCGGACATAGATTAGATTAAGTGATTCAGTGCAGTGAGGGGCAAGGTAGCTTCTAGAGAGGGAGATTTTCTCAACTGGAGAATCATCATCAGAGAGAGGCAGGAAGACTTCCAAAAAAGCCAACGCAGAGCCAGTCAGGGTGACGTAGAGGCTGCGCAGAGGTTCACAGGGTGTTCGAGATTCAACTGTCGGATCAGATCCAGGAGACAAAAGCCGAGGTGTGAGACCGAGAGGCCCAGATCTGTGATTCTAAGAGTCAGATCGATCTGTTGCTAGGATGACGCAGAGCCTAGAGGAGGTGACGCAGGGCCTATGCAGAGACAACTTTTCCAGTGACCGGATCAGCTGGATTTTCTAGTGATTGTGTGAGGTAAAACCCACAATTTCTTTCTGCCAGTATTTCTCTCTATAACTGAATAACCCTTGGAGGTATTCAACGATGTATTCAGAAACAACTACTGCTTAATTATACAAACCCTCAGATCTATTGCACCGGTTTTCTCGCATTGGGTTTTTCCGGGGACTTGTGTCCAAAAATAATTGTGTCCTATGTGATTGATTTCTTGCTCAGTTTCCTTCTATCATAATCATATTTATTCAGTGTAGGTTGCTTCAGTAGTTACTTCAATAATATAGATCTGAATTAATTATGTAAATGTAATTTACTTAATAGAAGTACACTTAGTTGATGCTGTAGGATTCCTTAGATTGTGAGATCTAGGAATTTTCGCATTATGATCATGAAAACCCTAACTTGTTAGGATTGAAATGGTGTTGGCTAAAATCTTGAATCTTTGAAATTCTGGTAAATTAGGGTTTGCTATGCTATGAATTGAAACCCTAGATATTTAGGGTTTGGTTGGGTCTATAAGCAAAAAAACCCTTGTTATGTCTTTTAAGTAAGGTCCTAGGAATGAAACCCTAGGTATATATGTGTCTATTTGGTTGAAACCCAAGCTTGGTCTAGGTTTGCATATGATGTGCTTACGTGTGATGATGAATTCCTAGATATGTGTGTTGACCTAATTATTAATGGTCATGAGTCCTAGGGTTTGGAATCAAGTACTAGTCTTAGTTTGATATTCTAGGATGATGTCGTCTCGGAAATCTAGGATTTTGCAGCTAAATCCTATTAGTAGTTAAATCTTTATGATGTGTGATATAACAATTTGGAATCTATTAATCTATATGGTGATTATTGAGTATTTAAAGAAATCTAGGGTTCACATCAAACCCTAGTAGAAGCTAGCCATGTTGATAAGATGTGATTGATTATTGAGGCTCATGTATGAAATCTAGGATCTGTATAAAATCCTAGTGATGTGTCTAACATTTGAATTCTAGAAAATTGTTAGATACAATTACTTGCTTGAATTGTTTCTAGGGTTTGCTTGAAAGAATATTGAAACACTAGATATAATGAGATTGATATCTTGATCAGTGTTGCGAACATCTCGATAACATCCCGATGTTATCAAGAAATCACGATTTTTTGGTCTAGCCGATGTTTTCCGATTTTTAAAGATATTTTTATGGTATCTTAATTTTGTCGATGTTTGCCTATTTTCACTGATATTTTCCCGATTTTTACGATTTTTTGGTTTTCTGGACCCTTGCCGATTTTATCCCGATGTTCGCAATATTGATCTTGATTGAGTTGTTGATGTGATTTAGAGTTTGTAACAAAACCTGGATAAGAAGTTGAAGTATTGAAGTATAGTCTCTTGCTCATTATGCTTGTAAAGTCTAATGCTTCCACTATTACAAGATTTTGTGATGGCTAACTTCATGCTACTATAGATCTGGTTGTACTTGCTATCTAAGTTGTGCATGTACATCATTTTCAAGATGGAGAAGATGTTCGTAAGAGAAGTTGTTATGATAAGCATGATGAGAAGGATGGAAGCCATGAAAGATTCTGCAATGTCAAAAAAAGAAGTTGAACTCCCTAGATTAAGAGGGAGCCTAGATAGAAGAAATCTCCTTGGTTGGGAGGCATGGCATAACATAGTTTTAATTGGAGAATGCAATGCTGTTGTATGTGAAGTAGGAAAGTGTATTATTGAGGAATCCTCTGTCAGAGATTTGATTGATAATCCTACTGTGATAAGTTGAGAAGCAACATCTAGTTGTCTGGAAGACTTCGAAGGTTTGTATTTGATTATGTACATTTGGAAGTGTACTATTGATTGGGGTTGTGTTTGTACAGGTAAATCTCTTGAAGTTTTGATAAAATGTTGGTTACCGATCAGTTTGATTAGAAGAGATTTGTTGTTGATGCGTTGTGAGTGAAGCATTGTCTGGGAGGACATGTGGCCAATACTTTGTGTTGATGTCTAATTCCCGAAGTTAGAAAGGTGGTGTTGGTCATTGAACTCTGACATGCACCTGGATCCTTGGGTTGATGGTTAGTAAGCATGATGGTACCTAGAGAGGATGAAAGCTTGAGTCTATCTTAGTCCCACTCGGATACATTGCCCTGGTCAGGAATCTAGTCCATCGCATTGCGATGCTTAAATTGTTGAGAGACCTTCGATATATTTCCCTGGTCAGGGATCTAGTCCATGGCATTGCATTGCCTAAACTTCTTTGTAGATGATGTGTTTTGAGATCTTCCATGTACCTCTTTGATTATATGTAAATATGAATACCTCCCTAGTTAAGAGGGAGTGTTGAAGAATGTAACTAGGTTCGGTCTTCATAAATTGTACTTGAGTCAAAATGTAATATATTTGTCAAAAGAAAAGCAAAAATATTTATTATTATTATTGAATTGACTTGTTAAAGCACGGGTTTCATTCTTGGGTCAATTGTTATAGGTCAAGCCTCCATTGTAGGCTTTAGGTTGTTGACAAAGTCAATTATTGTTTGGTCAAAGACTCCTCCATCGAGTCAACCTCTTTATCAAAGTCTCCTTCAAGTCGGCTTCCCTCAAAGAACACATGTCAGTCTAATAAAGGGACACATCTCTTCGAGAAGTCATGTCGGCTTAAATTGTTGAGAGACCTTCGATATATTTCCCTGGTCAGGGATCTAGTCCATGGCATTGCATTGCCTAAACTTCTTTGTAGATGATGTGTTTTGAGATCTTCCATGTACCTCTTTGATTATATGTAAATATGAATACCTCCCTAGTTAAGAGGGAGTGTTGAAGAATGTAACTAGGTTCGGTCTTCATAAATTGTACTTGAGTCAAAATGTAATATATTTGTCAAAAGAAAAGCAAAAATATTTATTATTATTATTGAATTGACTTGTTAAAGCACGGGTTTCATTCTTGGGTCAATTGTTATAGGTCAAGCCTCCATTGTAGGCTTTAGGTTGTTGACAAAGTCAATTATTGTTTGGTCAAAGACTCCTCCATCGAGTCAACCTCTTTATCAAAGTCTCCTTCAAGTCGGCTTCCCTCAAAGAACACATGTCAGTCTAATAAAGGGACACATCTCTTCGAGAAGTCATGTCGGCTTATTTACTATGGGAAAGAACTACATAGAGGAGTACGACCTTCGTTCAAATTACAGTACAACAGTTCGATAATCTCATATAGAGTTCGGTCTTATTGCAGAGACATATGTTTGGTCTTATTGCAAAGACATATGTTCGGTCCTATTGCAAAGACATAGTTCAGTCCTTGTTGCAGAGACATGAGCTCGGTGCTATTGCAGAATACAAAGTGATGAATGTGGATTGCAGGTTCGGTGCCATCATAGAAATTCGGTGCCACCTGAGTCATGGAGTCCGAAATGACTGTGATGTTTATTATGTGCTACAATAAGTAATCTCGGATCATTACAGGATTGAGAACTTAGTTTGGGGCAGTCATCACAGGACCAGACTACTACTCATACAAAACCGAAGTGTGAAGCCTACTACTGGACTATGTTATCACGTTCAAGAATGCAATGCTACTCAGATGGTTGACTTGATGGAGGGAGTCTCTAGTCTAGGTTGTGAGGGTCTTGGTCGTCTCATCTTGTTTTGAATCTACTGAAGGGAGAATTTTGACTAGGTTTTCCCCTAGATTGGGGTTTTTCCCTGGCTGCGTGCCTACATCTTGTGTTCTCTTCTATTTGTTGCTTGGCATTAGTCTTGATGATGAGAAAATATAATTCGAAAGAACAAATAATAATAATGAAATCATCACAAGATAATGTCATAATAAGAGAAATCGTCTAACTGCCACGCTTTGGATTTCTCAACACATAAATGTGGCTTCTTTTTGGATTACCAACTCCACCAAATGCTCCCTGTAAATATATATGTAGAAAACCAAATATTAGAAGATAAAATCAACTGATGAATGATAACACCTTTTATCTCCATTAAATCTGCAAATCTTCTTCTTCTTTGTAGCACAATGGCGAAATTTGAGTGATTCCACTCTCTAGACCAACTAGGGTGTATAGATTGAACACCAAAGCTAGCAATGGTGGCTAGGGTTTCTCAATCCCTAAGCTTCTCTCCAAAAACTCTCCAAAGCTTCTTTTCTCAAATTGCAAGTGATAGAATGAAGGGAGACTCCTCACTTTGCCCCTTTTATAATTTAGAAGCCACTTTTGTTGCCATTTTACCTTTTTAATTTTATAAAGTCACTTTAAAAACTTTCACTTTATAAAATGAAAGTGACTTTTCATTAGCCTAGCATATGTTCCCCTTTTCACCACTTAAGCATTTATATTTTTTTTCCTAGGCAAATCATGTTCCCTTGTTAAAATTTTCCCCGCCTTAGCTTATGGGAACTTTATTAGGCTAGCAAAACCATGTCTTATTTCTCCTAAGCACTTGGGGACATTACATGTTTTCCAACGTTAAGGGGAGGAATAGTTCCTAGGCTGACTCTTTTAGAAGATAGGTGTGAAAAGTGTTACGATTAGTTGTTTACTTCATGGAGGATGGCATTGTCTTGTACTGGAATAGAATTCCACAACATTCTTGAGCATTATGTTGTGAAGAGGAAGCAATCGTGGGATTTGAGTTACCCCTTTCCTCGACCTATTTTAACCACTCGTTTTGTGTGCTTTTTTCAACATTATCTTACATAAGTAGCTTGGGTTATAACATTCATTCATTACTGACCCCTTAAAGATGAAGTGGTTCCTTGCTCATTGTTGAAATTTGAGTACACACTAGAATTTCTAGACATGACAACTACTTGTGACTGTTTATATATGTTTTTCCACTTAGTATTTACTTCATTCATTAGGTCATCAAGCAATTATACAAATACAATGCACAAAAAAAAAAAGATACACCAGAGATTAGGAAAGAGTCCAATGCAAAATCCACAAGCGGAAAACCCACCAATCTCTTCCTTATAGAATCTTCGTCAACAAGAGAATTCCAAGTCACATTTGACCAGTAGTCCAAGTGGCAAGTCAACCCTCCTTTGATAAACCAAATTCCGCCACAATTATGTCAATAAGTCTGGTCGCAAGATGTCAATTTTCTGTCTTTAGATGTCACACTCCACAAAGAAAGAGTGCCTCAGAAAGTTCACATTCCTCAGAGGTATATTGTCTCATAAAGTTCACATTCTTTAGAAGTATATGGTCTCAGAAAGTTGACATTCCATAGGAAACCATCACAGAGATTCGTCCTTCTATTCTTGCTTGAGCTAGAGCATACAAATTACATCTTATCGTTTTATACTTCAACCTTCAGCCTTCTTTCCTCTTCTTCATTCTGGATCAGAAGTGCGTGTGTGATGATGTCCAATTGAGAGATTTGAATGGGTTATAAACAGTCTTGTCCATAAGCGAATGTGTCCAAATGTACCTAAGCCGACTTGAGGGGCAGGAGGGCTAACTTGGCATCTTGGTGAGACAAATGACACTCGACAAATTTGATGTTTATTTATTTTGCAAGGGACATGAAGAACAAGCCCTTCTAAATTTTCTTTTGACTCATAATAAATTCTTTTTGACTTTAGGCATGAAGAACATGCTTTGATGAAAATAATATAATAAATATAATAGATACATTAAACCTCGTTACAACTTCAACACACCCTCTTAACTAGGGAGGCATTCATAATGACTCAACATGAATCTTCAGTTGAAATATTCATTTAAGAAAGGATCTAGTTTGATAAGCATCATTGATGATAACATCATCATAACCGACATTGTCAAAATGCCAAGGCCTTGACAAGTAAGCTCTATCTCTCCACTAGATGAAAGCACAATGCTGGGAGACATTTAGTAGGACACCACATCGGCTCTCCGAGGCACATACTCCACCTAGGTTCACTAAAGTATGTCCTCCACCTGACCATTTCCTAATCCATTGTCATAATACTCGATACAAGGAAATGTCAGTCCTTCAGACCATTCTTATACGAGATCAATGTACTTGATTTACGACTGTTAGTGATGTTCATAGTACATGTCTCAAGAATGTCGGTCCATGTTGCTTATCTAATCCACCATTCTCCCTATCAATGTTCATGTACTAGACTTAAAACTGTTAGTCCTTGCCATAGTACATGACACATGGAGAACAAGGTGTCCACCCTTACTCCCTCTCAATTTGGGAGGAGATATCCACAAGCCCAAGCTTGTCTCATTAATGCTCATGCTTTCCCTTAGGAAGGGACTTTGTCAATACATCGACTACCTACTCGTTAGTGGAGATATACTGTAGCTTCACGACTCCATCCTACATCATGTCTCAAATCATAGTGTGCTTCGACCTTCCATGGTCTCTTCATACAACTTAGATCCATACAAGGTATTGTAATCAAATCCAACATGCCAGCAAATAGTCCATCAAATAGAGCCAAACTCACTGCATAACTGTCATATGTTCATCTTTCACAATGTCAATGCAACACAATTCTACTTCCTGGTCACTCAAGGTACCATAGCCAATCTTGAGCGAAAACTGTTAGCACCTTTTCCTCATCAATCAATACCGTCAACGCAATTAGTACATCAAAGAACCAAACAAATATCGGTACAAAGATGGATTAACAATATCAGGATTTCCTCAACTTCTGTTAATAGATGTTGCCATAGGTCTATAATCCATCATCCCGAACTTTTGGAGGATCTTGATTGCAAGTTTCACTTTGTTTTTCTGCCAAATTTCAAGTAGTGGTTTATCAATCCAAGATCCTTCATGTCTAATCCTGCTTCCAACTTGCTTTGAAGTCATATTTCTACCTTTGATTCAACAAAGACCAATGTCTTATCACGATTCTTTCCCTCTTATTGGGAGAACCTTCTTGCTTCAATGCTATTATCTACTTCACCCTACAATTAATCAAGGCATACCTTAACTTGCCAGCTCCTCGGTTCTTCTTCTAGTCCACATCTAAAAAGTCCTCTTTGCTTCATTTTTCCAGTTCTTTCATTTGCTTCCAATGTCTGGGTAGCTCTTATCATTGACCTATAAACCTTATTAAAAAACTACAAAAATACATAGATAAGAGACTATCCAAAGACAATAGCAATAATTGAAATTAAAGAGAGGAGATGTAGAGTACTTATCTTTTGAAAAAAGAATCAACCCGCTCTTAATCTTGTACTTCTTGTAATCATCTTTATTCTCACATTAGAAAGATGTCAATTCTGTCATTCCAAGAGCTAGGGCTTCTTCTAATAGAAAAAACGATTAGTCCTAGGGTTTTGTCCTTAGGGTTTTCTTAAGTTCATAATTTTGCTAGGGTTTGCAAACCCTAGACGCTCCAATATCTAAAATCCTCAAGATCTGCCATCTTCCATATTTACAAGTTCTACACGTATACTAATATGTTAGCCCTAAACCTTGGTAATGCCAAAAAATTAATTTTATATGCATGGATTTGAATACTCATGAGGACATCTATTAGTTTTGATGATTTTTTTTGTCCTCAAGAAAGAGGATACACACCCTCATACTGCATTAGATATAAACAATATCTAATTGTAATTCATTCATAGTAGATATAACAATGTGATTAACAAGGATGCGGGGGAGTGACCCCTCCCACCTCCCTCGAATCAGTTCCCAAAGCGCACTCCCAACGGGAGCAAATCGGAAGCGACCTTGGGAGCTCTCAGGGATCGAATTTTAGGAGCACGTTAAAATTGCGCTCCCTGCCAATTTGGGAGTGATAGAGGGAGCTATTGAAGATTGGAAACAAGAATTTTTTGAGTGGGGCACCCTAATATTCAAGCCTATGGCCCTAGTATTGATATGCAATTCATGGTAATGTTAAATTCGTAAAGTAAAAGTGACATTCTCCTTTATCTTTTATTTTCATCCTTGTACTTAAATTTTTAACATTACCAAGAAATGACTCCGGATGTTTGAGAGTGGTTTTGACCTCGTTGGATTTCATATGGAGAAAGTAGAATTTTAGATCTCATTCAAAATCCAACATACTTATCAGTTGTTCAAGATTTCGGGATTGGGGGGATTGCAATGTTTCCATTGGATTTTGTCATGTACCAGGTTATGGAACTCATATTTAATCAAGAGCACCAAGCCCTCTATGTACCTTGATGTTAGTGACTTTGGTTGTCGCACTCCTCTATCATGACCCTATTAAAAATGTACCCATCACTCAACCAAAATCTTGACTTGACATGCTATGTTTTTGCTATCTTATGTTAATGCGTAGAGGGTGATATTAATGACAAAGATCCCAAGATAGGCAATGGTTTTGATGATATGCATGTATTTGTTGTAGTGTGATGTTTTTTGGATGCTAGAGGCCATCTATAGCCTATTTGTTGATGTATTTCCGATTCAGAGATGGAATGCACTCAATGCTATTTTGGTTATGTTGCACCCTTACATGATATATACATGAGAATTTGTAATTTGTGGACATGTAGTTGATGAAGATTATTACTACTAGATAAATGACCACGTTTTTATGTTATTTTATCACAAATTCATCATCCTACATGTTTTTGTTGACATATATACATCAAAATATATAAAAATATATATTATATAAAATTCGCTTCCAAAATTGCTCTCGACTTGAGAGCTTTTGAAAATGTCGGTCCTCTCTTCCGCTCCTGCTCCCAGGCAACCTTGGTGATTGGTGAGGTCTTTTAAGAGCGTACATCTTAAATGAACTTAGGAGACATTGGATGCAAGAGAATTTTAGCATAGATCTATTCCTAGTTCTTGAGAAATAAAAACATTATTTATACGTACCTTTTGTGAAACTTTACCTGTCTTGCTTGAAAACAATGTCAAATCACAAATTCTTGAGGATGCTTGCAATGCTACTAGGATGCCAAATACCATTGAAATAAAGTTCCTTAGGGATTTGCTTAACCAGAAAAGAATATGCTTCCATTGATTCACATAGTAATAGCTTCAGGAAGCTCATATAGCTATAGAAATTATACTTCAGGAACTTCTCTTGTCACAAAGGAGTGGTGCTTCAGGTATCACTATCTTCCACATAGATCTTGCTTTTGATATAGAGAGGAGAGACAATATTTGTATGTAAAATAGTCTTCAGACCATTCTTTAGATTTCAGATAGCAATCAAAACCTTGGACTTATACTTAGAACCTTTGGATCTTTCCTCAACTTTAAAGACCATAAACTTCTCATTTAGTTTCATTGCGATGACTAATTCGATTATAAACTTCAAACTCTTTGTCATAAATGGTTGATTTAGATTTGTCTCCATAGGTATGTTGAAAAATATGGTAGCCATGGTTGGTATTTTCATTATGACGAAATTGGAAATTTAAGTTATATTTATGCCTCCGAAAAGATGACAAGTCGGCTCCACTAAATGTTAGGTTGGTTGTGCCCCTTAGAGGCACCCATTCGACCCACTATGATTACTATATATATGTGACATTTTCTCCTCATTTGTGGAACTCGTTTTTGGATCCTCATCTATGTTTTCTGCAAGTTAGAAGAGGGAGGAGGACAAAATTTGTGGAAAGTATGGAGGCTTGTTTCTTGATATTGTTTTGGTCAGTTATCATGATTATATTTTTGTTTCTAGATATCTTGATGGAAATTGGATTTTCTCTCACAAGGAAAGCAATTTTGGGTTTTCCCCTTTGAGGGTTTTTCCCTTGCCTCAGGCCTAATTCTTTGTGTCTCTTGTTCATTGGCTCTTTGTGGATTTTATTGCTCATTTCATATTTAAATAATTGTAATTTTCTTCTGTGTAACTGCTTGATGATGTTCTGAATAATGGATAAAGATTGTCAAATTAATCATTAGAAGTAGTTACCTGTTGAAGAAAATTGTTCTAGTTTTCCTATGCTAGAAAAACATGGTATCAGAGTTGGTCAAGTGTAGTTGAAATCAGTGAAGCACGACTCTTATAAGATCCTTCAAGCCTCGAGGGCCTTGATGAGTCATATGACGAAACGAGTTACTCTCATATAACCCGCACATAAGACCCTTACTCGTGTTGACTCGCGTTGACCCGTTGAATCGCGTTGACTCGTTGACTTGCGTTGACCCGTTGACTCGCATACGACTTGTATAAAACTCGTACGGACCTGTATTAGCCCTGTCCCGGGCGGAAAATTTCAATTTTTTATTTATTTTTTTCTTTTTTTTTTAAGGTCAGGTGGAGGGAAAGGGAAAATGTTTATTTTTTATTTTTTGTTAACCCGAGTCTTATACGGGTCGTTCTCGATTCTTATACGAGTTGCTGAGTCAATAGCTAGATGAGTCTTATAAGACTGTGAGTCGTGCAACACTAGTTGAAATCTATATCTCTCGAAAAAGGACGGATTTCTCTAGGTCCAATCCAAAGCTTCTTGTTCAAATCTTTCAAGTCCGAATTACAGGATTCTGTGGTAGGCCAAATTACAGGGCTCTATGGTAGTTCGAATTTCAGGGCTTTGTGGTAGTCCAAATTTTAGGCCTATCTGGTAGTTCGAATTACAGGCCTTTGTGGATTCGGGTTTTGTGATCTCTGTGGCACATAATGAAGATGATCCTATTGTTATCAAATGTTGTTGTCATGAAAGGTTTCTAGGTCGAAGTCCTAGTACACTATAAGACATATCTCTCTGTGGCACTTATTATCTCTCCGAGGCTCTTGCTGTAAATCTCCTTGTGACATATCTCTCTATGATTATGAAAATTCCTGTGGATTGATATATAGGCCTATCTGAGCTCCATTGATATAGCCTACTTCATAGACTATCATGGCACCTTGTGATTCAAATCAATTCAAAATGCTGTGGAGAAATGTCTTAAGTTTTGAGATTCATTATGCAAAATCTCCTGAGACCCCATGCAAAATTCTATGGCTCAAACGAGGTGACTCCTCTATGTCACCTCTGTGGAAGCTTACTTATATTGTAGCAGAATTTTGTGAAGTCTGTAAGATCCTATACTCTGTGATGTGATCCGAAACCAAGCACTATGATGCAAGCAATCTCCATTTGGAATCCGAATCAATGACTAGGCTCGAAATCTATCTTCCACGAATCCAGGTCGTATTCTCCAAGAATAACCTATAGTTCGATCCAGTTGGCATCCTGTTCATCTCTGATCTCCCTTTGGTATTTGACAATTGGACTCTGTGTTAAGGATCCGAACTCAATGTGACTAAGTTCAATATGGATGATTGATTAAAGATCTCTTTTGGCCTATATATTGCTGATTCAAATTTTTGTGGTTTATCCAAACATCATATGGTTGACTGTGTGATCTTGTCTAATTCGAGCCTATGCTTGAATAAAGACCATCAACAAATCTAATTATATCATTTTCTCTTGGTCTGAAATTCTTATTGTAGAAAAAGATCACATTCATCTTTGTAATTCACATGTCTGTGGCTCGTCTAAAGCTCGTATTCATCTTTGTGATTCACATTTATGTGACTCATTTGAGGCTCACATTGTCTCTGTTCTGTGGCTCAATAGTAGTTCGCTCTTATATATTTCTGTGGTTTGATTTCAGTGACTCGCATATGGTATTTCTCCTTATGATGAGGCTCGATTACCGTGACTCGTATTATCTTTGTGTCTCGTTACTGTAGCCATCATATTTACTATGGCTTGAATTCATTCTATATGGATTTATTTCGTATTGACAAAGGCTCACATTTATATTTATTGACTGTGGCTTGCTCATATTCTCTATGGCCTGCTTTATATATATCTATGAGTTGTAAGACAATCTTTGAAATGTATGAGGTCCATAATCCCTGTGACCTATGACTATAATCCTTATGAAGCAATGAGATCATTCATGCGAAGAAGAATTAATCTCTGATGCGAGAAGACTATTGATATGGAGTTATGGCAATGGTAACAGTAACCCTGTTCATATGATAGTAACAGTGATACATAATGATACATGGTGTCAGTAACCTTGTTTATATGGCAGAGTAACCCTGATATGACATATATAGTGACCTTGATGGCTATAAGATATCTCTATCCATAACAGAAGAGTTTATGTCTCTTTGTAAAGAAGTTGTGCCTTATATAAAAGTATCCAAGGCAGAAGAAGTTGACATAATGCCTATGATATTGCTTCAATAATTTTTTGTTGTGAATTTTTCGAAACAATAGCCATAAAAAAGGCATGACTATAAATAAAAGAAGTCATAGTCTTGGATTGTCAAATGTATTGCTATATCTCTGCTACTTGACACGAAAGGTTTCATAGGTTGTAAATTCTACCATGGCTAAAAAGGACTGAAGAAGGAAGCCTAGGGCTCTTGGACTCTAGGTTTGTTTGTTGAAATAACCCTAGATAAAAATAATGGCATGATGCGAAAAGGCAATGACATGTATACATATAATGAAAACTTTGATTGTGCAAAGTTTCCTAGACTTGAATAACAAGACATATTGTTAAAGTCCCGCTGAAGTGTTGTATACTTGGAAGATGATACTGTAATAATATGGATCTGCAAAATCCTTGTAAGGGTTTGATCATGAAAATCCCTAGGATGCAAGGACGATTACAAGCCTTGATTGACCTGATAGGTCATTAGGGTTTGGAACCATTTCAAGTCAATAAGGGTTAGAAATGAATGCCCTGTGCTTGTGTATTGATTTAAATAAAAGAACCGTAGAAGATCTGACATCTTGATGTTGACATTGATTTGGAGGTTGCAATCAAGAGGGCTAAAGTTCAAGAGGGAGTTTTCTTGATCAAAAAAAGATAAGAATTTTGTGTTTCTTTTTTTAATTATTTCTAACATTGGATTGTTTATGATTTGTAAACCCTAGGTAAGGGTTTGGAGAAAGGCTTATGGACCATTATGCCCAACTGATAGAAGAAACCCTCACACCTTAATGTTGATGTACACTTATTGATGGTATATGTACCTTGTTGATAATAAAATATCTTCTTTATGATGAGGACTTTGCGTTACTGATAATTTGAACTCCTTGATGACATAATGATGGTCATGATGATGATGAAATATAAGGATTCTTTGATGATGACATGAACAAAATTGGACTCGTTGATGATGTGGTTGGATTCCTTGATGTTGTGGTCTCCTCGATGATGTGGATTCATTTGTTGATGATGATGTATACGCCTTGTTGATAATGATGGGTTATCCTTAATGATGGATGATGTAGACTATTTGATGATAATATGAATTCTTGATGATGAGGACTCCTTGATGTTAATATGTACTTCTTGTTGATGATAGTATGGACTCCTTAATGATGCATACTCCTTAATGATGCATACTCCATAATGTTGACGATGTGTATGATGACGTGGATAATATGGTTGGACTCCTTGATGCTTACTTGTTGATGATGATGATGACGTGGAATTCTTGATAAAGTTGAGTCATTTGATGAATCTTTTGATGACTTGGACAAGTTCAACTCCTTGATGATATAAACAAGTTTGGCTCCCTGATAATGTGGATGAATTTGTCTCTATGATGATTGGTCTCCATGGTCTTGCGGATTTGGACAAGATTGATTTGTTGCAAGAACGTTAAGATGAAGAGGGAGCTGACACACTCTCAAGAGATAAGTACTTTATTATTTGTTTCTATTATTGTTTCATTATGGGTCTCTTATCTTTGGATATCTTGTTTGGTTGTTTTAGTTCTTCCATGGCCTCCTTGTGAGGATTGCAGGTACATATTGAAGATTGCCAAGGTGTGGCAATTGTTGAAAATGGATGGAATAATGAAGTGACGAGATGACTCATGATTGGATGAGCCTCTGGATTTAGTGGAAGTAGACAATATCAACTTGATTGAAGCATGATTTAAGCCGTGAAGTTCTATATGAAGATGGCTTGAAGTCCTGAAGGAAGATGCTGATCTATTGAAGGTAAGTTCGTGAACTCCTTTTGCCATGTGTTGATGATATAAGATTGAGAACCTCTTCAGTGTGAGAGGGAGCTAATTGAAAGTGTTGCATGAGCCCGATGAAATACTTGCTGAGAATATGGCTTGATGGACTGTGAAGAAGAAGTTGCAAGACTCCGCTGCTAGGCAAAGTAATAACATTGATAGGTTTGCTTCTGTAAAAAGATTTTGTTAAATATGGATGTGTTGGAAACACTAAGAGGGGGGTGAATCAATATTTCTTAGCAATTAGTAACTTATTAATATTTTCAGAGCATTAATTAATCTTCAGTAGTATTTCAAAAACATAAATAAGCAATAGACAGTGGACACAATAATTCTTAGGTGGAAAACCCCCTTCGGGTCAGAAACCACCGAACACTTTTCTAATAATTTCCTTTAATCTTTAGCTCCAACTGAAAAGAAAACCCCAACTCCCTAGAGCTCTAGAAAAACATTCATTCTCCATCTCCCACTGGAAGGATGCCCCAACGCCCTGGTTTTATTAACAGTCAACTGAAAGGATGCTCCAACAACCTGACATGCTCCAACTTGCCCTATCACGAGCCCACCACCCTGAAGTGTTTTCAGTCTCCAACCACTTGTCTAGCACCATCCTACCACCCTTAAATTGACACAAAAATGATACAATATTGTGGACTTTCGTACCAGGGGTAATGGTCCACTTACAATGAAATACAATGACTTTACTTCAACTGACGAAACCCTAAGACTCAAAACCCTTGTCCCAACAACAAACCTTAGGACCTAAACCCTTGTACCAACAACAAGGACAAAGTGACTTCTAGAATTCTTTGTACAATAGTACAATCCCTTCAGAAAATATTCACAAGACTTTGAATTACATAACACAACTTGTACAATGATTTGAATTGTTGTACAAAATGCCTTTGATGTGGATTGTTGCTGATGATGAAACTTGGAGTGTTTTCTGCCTTTCCTAGTCTGTCCTTGATGTTGTTGCTTCTGCCCTTAATGATGAAACTTTTCTGACGAAACTGTAATGAAACAATGTGTCCTTACTTTGTCAACAATCCTATTTTGCTCTTTATTTTAGGTTACACCTTGAATGCTAACAGTTCTTTTGATGGGACTTGTAGTTCTGAATGAGGATAGCTATGGGAATGTATCTTTTGCAAGTTTGTATGTGATTCAAAATTGTAGAGAGACCATGGTATTCCATTTCAATGCACAAGACGGAGCAAGGTATGTATGGAAGGCATCCTCGCTTTAGATCATGAGCCTCACCATATTGTAGATACCGATTGCACTTCAAGCAATTATGTGCATACTGTATGATCTAGGCCTTTTTGATTGCAAGAATAATGCAAACTAAACTTGATACTGCTACGAAATGGCTGGTATACCTCTGTCCATCCTATAAATAGGGTTGCAATGCTAATGTCTGAACCTTGAATACTCAAGGACTATGCCTCAGAGTTATTTTCTTGGATCAGGTCAACTTCAAGGATAATAATTGAAACATATATGTATGTATGGAACCAATAATCAAGGATTTAATACAAGCCGAAATTTCTTTAAGACTCGATGATCAATAGGTACAAAGAAGGTCACTTTTCATACAAATCACATGCTTTAGACCTTGTAGACTTTAGGTGTGACAATTTTACCTCTTCAATGGATGTTGGCCTAATGATAGTCCATTGAAATTAGACCAGAGTTATGAAGATGCCAAAGAACCTGTGGAAGGAACCCCAATCATAGGTTTGCTTAGTATGCTTTAAGGAGATATTGTGCCAACTATCAATCTGCATAGAAGAATGCCACCGGACTTGTAGTAGGAGACCTGCAACGTTGCTTGCTACTTGTTTTGAGTCACCAATAGGACCGAGCCTTTGACAATGCCTCCAATAAATTTAATGTCAATTCAAACCTGTGCTTTGATGACTTGACTAAAGGGATTTAGGGCTTCTTGAGGTTTCAAACCCTTCATTGCTTGAACAAAGAATATGTCCTAATCTTGAATATGTTAGGCTGCAAAAGAGAGGATGTGCTTTAGATAAAAATGCCTACTTGAACTTGCAAGAAGAGCACCCAAACAAACCACCAAAATCAAAAGAAAAGTAACCAAACCCTAATCCTCGACTGATTTTTACGTTATCTCCTCTATGGATGAAAATTTCAGAGAGCCTTCACAAGATCATGCGATGAAAAGTGCTTATAGTTGGAGGGTATATGCACTCTCCCTTTATAAAGAAAGGTTTGGGCTAGGAGAGATTTAGCCCTGAATGTATGAAGGATACTTCTTCAAGATGATTGCTCCACTTGGGATTCCCTCCTCAAGATGATTGCTCCACGAAACATGATAAATAACCCTTATGCTTGATGTCTAATGACAAACAACCAATGAAAGAGTGCCATGTCACCACCCCTTGGGGTTTTGGCCCACCAACTGGGGTCTTCAACATTAAACACACATATCTCTCAAACCATGAAGAACTGCGTGGCGTACCACATACCACCGGAAACATCTCAACGAGGAGAATCCATCAAGGATGATCCTCACACCAAAAACCATGAATTTCCCTATCATATAAGTTGACAAAAAGTGGGGGCATCTCCTGGTGTTGCTTGGGTTGACATCAATGACAACCACCCATCAACATGATGAATAACTAAATGTTATTACTGAAACAAGTGCTGAAATCCAACATGGCTACTTTTTTGCTTTTAAGCAGGTTGATGATTATGTAAGAAGCTTGGAACGACTGAAGATTCCTTTGAGAGGGAGCATTGGTTTGATGGCATCATCGGGTTATTGTAAGACCTATGTGGTCGGGGAATTTGGTTTTGAGGTTTGCAGTCATAAGGTGCAAATTTCATCTCTCTTGAGAGGAGATTGATGGTGTATTGTTTTCATCTCTCTTGAGAGGAGATTGATGGTATATTTTTTTCATCTCTCGTGTGAGGAGATTGATGGTGTATTGTTTTCATCTCTACTGAGAGGAGATTGATGGTGTACTATTTTCATCTCTTCTAAAAAGAGATTGATGGTGTATTGTTTTCATCTCTCCCGGGAGGATATTGATGGTGTACTATTTCCATTTCTCTTGAGAGGAGATTGATGGTGTATTGTTTTCATCTCTCCATTTGTGAGGAGATTCACGGTATTTTCATCTCTCCCGTTGTGACACCTTGTGGTATGGTCAGGGAGATTGATGTTGTGATTCCTTCCTTGGATGTTTCGTATGATTTGGTTGGGAAGGATGAGTCATCTTTGTGTGAGATTGGATTGTGTTACGACTTCATGAACAATGTTGTTTGGTTTGATGCTATCAACTTTCCTTATGTTGAAACCGATGATCTCTCCCTTAGGCTATGGGCCGAGAGAGACCTATGGATTGGTCGGGGAGATTGATCTTGAGAGTGAGAGAATGAAAAGTACCTCCCAGGCTAAGAGGGAGTGTTGAAAAATATGGTAGCCATGGTCAGTATTTTCATTATGACGAAATTGGAAATTTAAAATATATTTATGCCTCCTAAAAGATGACAAGTCGGCTCCACTAAATGTCAGGTCGGTTGGGACTCTCAGAGGCACCCACATGACCACCTATGATGACTATATATATGTGACATTTGTTCCTCATTTGTGGAACTCGTTTTTGGATCATCATCTCTGTTTTCTGAAAGTTAGAAGAGGGAGGAGGACAAAATCTGTGGAAAGTATGGAGGCTTGTTTCTTGATATTGTTTAGGTCAGTTATCATGATTATCTTTCTGTTTCTAGATACTTTTATGGACATTGGATTCTCTCTCACAAGGAAAGCAGTTTTGGGTTTTACCCCTTGTCGGTTTTGCCCTAACCTCAGGCCTAATTCTTTGTGTCTCTTGTTCATTGTCTCTTTGTGGATTTTACTGCTCATTTCATGTTTAAATAGTTGTAATTTACTTCTATGTAAGTGCCTGATGTTGATTTGAATAATGGATAAATACTGTCAAATTAATTATTAAAAGTAACTACCTGTTGAAGAAAATGTGTCTAGTTTTCCTATGCTAGAAATACAACAAGGTATAGTAAAATTTTGGTCTTGAACTTGTCATTCTTCCACAACAATTAACTTGGACATGTTTCAAACTTGTCATTATTGTACCACTCAATTCAGACTTTTGATGTCTTCACATAGGCCTCAATCACTTCTTCACAATAGACGTAATATTTCAACTTGATATCTTTCATCACAGAGACGTACAAACTTATTTGTCTTTTACAGAGGCTTAGATTTGGTTGCAGAATTGTTTCTTGGATCATCAAGAAGCTCAGATCATAGCTTACGGACTTCGGTCTTTAGATCTGTTTAGAATACCACTTCAAAGTTCAGATGCAAGAATATTACTTTAGTTGTAAGCTGCAGATCTTTGTTCTAACACAAGGACTTGGCTTTTCTTGACTTTGATCACAGATACAAATTCTTCTATCCTTTTTGACTTGATCATAAATCCAACACACTTGTACTTTGACGGAGTCATGACGCTGGACCTCAGAGGCTTGAACTTATCCTTTTGCTTTAATCTTAGAGAAAGATTCATATGTCACAGAGAGGTAATGTTATTCAGATCTGAGCTTCATTCAAATTGCAATAGACTCAACTAGGTCACCTTTGATTCAGATCTCATAATTGAAGAGTTCAACTGTCACCACATAAGCTTTTGCTCGCTTCTTTATATCATAGGGAACTCATATCACATTTATGGATATGTAACTCAGATACCATTCCTTTAGGGCTGTTCTTTAACTCCTTCAAACTAGCTGTGATAACATGTTGAAATTCTAGTACAAACTAGAATTTCTAGACATGATAATTACGTGTGATTATTTATATATGTTTTTCCACTTAGCATTTACTTCATTCGTTAGGTCATCAAACAATTATACAAATACAATGCACAAAAAGTAAAGAGACACCAAAGATTAGGCCAGATGCCAAGGAAAAACCCACAAGGGGAAAATCCACCAATCCTTTCCTTATAGAATCTTTGTCAACAAGAGAAATCCAAGTCACATCTGACCAGTAGTCCAAAGACCAGGTCAACCCTCCTTTGATAACCCAAATTCTGCCACAATTATGTCAATAAGTCTGGTCACAACATGTCATGTTTTTGTCCTTAGATGTCATGCCCCATAAAGAAAGAGTGCCTCAGAAAGTTCAACATTCCTCAGAGGTATATTGTCTCAGAAAGTTCACATTCTTCATATGTATATGGTCTTGGAAAGCTTGCATTCCATCGAAAATCATAATGGAGATTCATCCTTCTATTCTTGCTTGAGCAAGAGCATACAAATTACAAATTATCCTTCTATACTTTGGGGTTCACCCTTCTTTCTTCTTCTTCGTTTTGAATCAAAAGTGAGTGTGTGATGATGTCCAATTTGAGAGATTCATATGGGCTATGAGTAGTCTTCTCCATAAGCCAATGTGTGTTACATGTAGCTGAGCCAACTTGAGGGGTAGGATGGCATGTTAGCGCTCAAAATAGTAGGGGTCCTAGAAGCGGATCCTAAAGAGCAACTACTAGGTCAAGGGGCAGCAATGGAGGCAATAGCCCAATGTCACTGCCTGTGTTCTCCCACTTTTTGCAGAACTTTCTAACGATGGGAGGATGTTAAAATTGAACTAGGTCCAAACTCCGGTTGTGGCCGTACGTAACATCGCAATATTTTTATTTGATTCTCTTTCGCAGAGGTGTAAGATTGATCTAAAGATCATCTCGACTCCTGATGAGCAGAACATGTACTTTGAATTCATTCCACTTATGTGCTAGGTCGGCCTGGAATAAAATATAGACTTAAATGTCTTAAAGGACGTGTCACACACCCCCGATAGATGGACCAAAGATAAGATATGAAGTAACTCATAAGGCCTATTCACAAGAGAGGCTCGATTGTATAGCTTGCCTTAGAAAAGGTGATTGGCTCTTTAGGAAACAACCAGAGATACTTGAGCCTGGAATCCAGGGGGTATGCCTTGACAAAGGTTCCTGGACTTAAGGATCGTTATAGAGGAAAGGATACTATATAATCTTTTGTGAGTTCAGAGTTATGCAGATTTGCGGGACCAAAGAACCCAAATGGACCCAAACTGAGACCAGGATTGTGTGATTTTATCGACCAAGGAGGGGCTTGACCTAGTTAGGGAAAAGAATAGGATCAAAGGACTAATTCTCTTTTGATATTTGGGTGCAATGATGCTAATGAGGTTACTAACCTAATTCAACCTAGGACCCCGTATAGAGAGACCAAGCCACAAATGGAGCCCCCCTGCAATCTTGCATAAGATCCAATGCATCCCCTGGCCTTCCAATACAACAAATTATTAGATTAATCAATTAAAAGAGCTTACAAGTCATGGAATCAATGGGGCACTTCATGGTGGCATGCCCTTCCATAGCGGGCTTTGGCATTTACAAGTGTCTCCAATCTCAACGAGAGGTTAATCAAGGACCCTATTAGGTGGATTATACATTTAAAGGGGGGTGACATGTCCATGACACATTCCTCAAGTGGCAGGTGGCGAATGATATAGTAATGGAATGGAGTGGGAATTAGGGGAATCATCCAGACCACATGTGATGGTACAAGGGCAACTATAATAAGGGAATCCCACACCTGGGTATATGAGTGTAGGAGGGAGCAAATTGTGGTACAGGAGTTTCCTCGACCTTTGTTTTCCACCCTTTTGTTGAAAAGTGTAACTAGGTTTGGTGTTCATAATGACATGTAATTATGAATTTATGTAATGAAGAGACAAAGATAATAAAATGTATTTTGTAATGCTTGCCTCATGGGTTTCATGAGCAAGGAGTTTTTATTTTAGGTCAAAGACTTCTTCTTGATGTCTTTAGGAGTTTTTCATGTTGTCATAAATATAATTAGAGTCATGTATATGAGGTCATGTTACACTTGTAAAGGAATAAAAGTATTGATGTAATTATATGCTCCAAGACCTTGTCACTATGCTCCTTGGAAGTCGGCTCAAAATGTGTTGGAGACCTCTTTGATGAAGTCGGGCTATCCACAGGAAGACATTTCGGCCCAGGATAGGAGAGACAATCCCTATATAAAGGAGGGACTGCGACCTCATTTGGAGACCGTCAGTTCAGACAAGTTCTCTGATCTTAAGTGTGGGTTAAGGGCTACAATTGGTGTGAAATAGAAGATCAGACAGTGAAGGAAAAGGAGGGATAATCTAACTTTGTTTTGGGTCTAATGTACCTCGGTCAAGCTCTGACATAAGAGTGCGAAGTTCGGGTTTGCAACGCAGTGTGTAAGAAGGTCAATGCAGCGAAGAGAGGAAGGTTGCAAGGTGTGAAAGGAAAGGACTCGGTCTTGAGTAATCTCTCGGATATCTTAGAATAGGACAAAAGATACACACAACGTGTGAAAGAGGCATTACAACTAGTAAAAGATCTTGGTCCTGGGCATCAAGGGTGATGCAAGGAAGGCAGAAGATAAGTCTCTAGGAGGCAGAGGATCGATCAAAGGAAGGCAGAAAAGGAACACATCATTTGGGACTATGAATCGAGTTTTCCTAGTGTTTGTGTAACATAGTGCAGAAAAGGAAAATCAAGATAAGTAGCCTAGAAGAGCAAGTGACAAGGGACTTAAAGGCATATTCGTATCAAGGGTCGTTGTCATGGTTATGGTACTCGTCAATTGAAGATTTATAAGAAGAATTACTTTTGGGTTTCCTCTCCAAGAGGGAGAGGTTTTGGCCCTGGCTTGCTAGCCTAAATATTTTCGTCTCTTGTGCATTTGATAATTGACTTGATGAAGAATGTAATAATCTAACGAGGATGAGATCTAAGTGAAAGGAGCATAACGAAATCACAAGTAATTATCATGAAAGAGAAATTTTAATAAAAGCCCTAATTTCTCAACATGGTATCAGAGCTAAGGTGCTAAAGAAAAGAAAGGGCTATTTGGCAAGAAGACACACAAGGATCAAAAGATCAAGGATCAATTCTCAAGAAGATATCAAGGATGAGAGAAGGATCTACTTTGTAAAGTCAATCTCTAGATCTAAGAAGATCTTCATTCATTCAAGAAGGAACAACTTGTAGGGAATTGGGAAAATCCTCAAGCCATCTCAAGAGGACCAAAGACCTCACTCAAAGGACTTATACATCAATGTCCTTTCAAGCAGAAAAGAAAGATCAAGGAGGTGATCTTGATCATTAATCTAAAGCTATTTGGTGTTGAAGCCAACTCAACACTGTTGGAGGCTTTATCAAATCATCATTTTGCTGAAGCCATCATGAAGCCATCCTTGATCATCATCATCATCAAGGATCCAAGGTGATCTACCTCTTTACACCGCTCTTGAAGAAGTCTATCTAAGAGGGAGCTCATACTACTATCTACATCATCATCAACAAGGAAGCTGGTAGTAAAAGAAAAGCATCTACTCAAGTAAGTATATTTATGACTTCATTTGAATTTGTCAAAATGTCTTTTTGCAAAGAAAGCAACAAATTGGTTGGGGTTTCAAACTTTCTTGCATGGAAGAAAAGGAAAGATCTAAATCTTATTGAGAATGAAGTCATGGACTATATCAAGGGGTCAACAACTAGACCTTTAAAAAGAAGATACTCAAGCACATGCCAAATACATGAAAGGAGATATAAGAGCCCTGAGGATTCTTATAGAATCCATAAAGAAATCTCTCATCCCCAATGTCTCAAAACTATAAACTTCAAAAGAAATATATGACAAATTAGTGGAGCTATTCTCGGTGAGTACTGTAGGGGAAGTAATATCTTTGAGACAAGAACTATACAAGTTGAAACTGTCAAGAGAGGAAGGAATCACTTCATATTTTATGAAGATTTTTGAAATACGAGATCAAATGCAGGAATTGGGAGAAGTAATGTCTGATAGAGAAATGACTACCGTGGTGTTGAATGCTCTACCGTTGGGATGGGGAAAATTCACTTCTAGCATCTATGGGAAGAAAGAAGCAACACCATTCCAGGAACTATGGTCTCTATGTAAAATAGAGGAGACTAGATTAAAAGTTAAAATTGATAAAGGATCAAATGAAGAAAATCAAGCCTATCCTGCCATGTCAAGAAGAAAGGAAAGTTTTGGTAAATTTGATCCTAGAACTTAAAAGAAAAGCATAAACATGGATCAGATACGATGCTATGGATATAATGCAATTGGGCACTATAAAAAGGATTGTCCCAAATCTATTAAGGAAAAGAGGAAAAAGGAAGAAGCCCATGTTGCCGGAGAAATGGAAGAACTAGGCTCAAAGAAACCTAAAAAAGAAGAAGTGAAAGATCTATACTATGATTGAGATCATCTTCCTCTTTAAGAGGTATCTGTCAGTTGTAAAATAGTATGTTAGGAAGCATTGTATATTAAATAGATACATCACTTTAGAATTGGCATCATGATGGAAGCATTGAAGGAGGGGCACTCATCATAGGAGGATGTCTGTAGCACATTGATGTGACAACCATTCTATGGAAATAGTGGCTCCTAGGAACCTCATTGAAAATGACAGTTATGGAAGGCAGTCATCTAGATCAAGGGTCATCATTCAATAATTAATATGGAAACAAGTGCTGAGCCTCTTTGGATTCACTCGTTAGAAAGAAAGCAAAAGGTTTCATCGAGAATGCTATCTTGCAGAATTTTGGGATTAGGATATGATGACATATTGATAAAGCAGGTCAAGAGAATGAAACTATTCATTCTAAGGAAAACTGCTGCAGGATGACTCAAAAGAAAAAGAGATGAGGTACATGTATATTTATGCTTACACTGGATGCTATGAAGTCATGTCGTATGGTTGCAGGTAGTATACTTCTATCTTTAGAAGTATGATCAAAGAAAAATAGAATTTCCTCCGATACACATGTTGCCAAAGGGCATGATCCACACTAGGATAAATCAACTTAATATGTTCTCATATGGAATATGAGGTGGCTGTACACAATGGAGGAACTGCATATTGGAAGCTCTTGGGAATGAAATCAAATTGTGTGGAGAAAGAAAGGAAGAGATCGTGAGTAGTACAACCATGGTAAGAGGCAAGTCAACATCCAAGGAAGCCAAGAAGACCTGACTAGGAAATATCCTGGGAAGATATGTAGACTCTGATAAGAAGTCTGAAAAAGATGGAGACCCTTGACAATACATATCTTTAGAAGATGTGTCAAATCTGTATGAAGGATGTTGATACCTACAAGAAGATGTCATGGTGAAAGATCATCACTAAGATAATTTTTTATTGAAGTGTTTATATTTATAATTCAATAATGCTTGGATGAGCTTATGCAGGGCTGCCAAAGGGAAGTATATGTCTTCCACAAATTGATAACCATATGGCAGGATGGAAGATCCTTCGAAGAAATATGGTTCGAAAGAAAGTAGCAAGATATGAAGTTGGACCAGATGAGAATACTGATGGATCAGTTTCTGATAGAAGACATGACTCTTGGATGAAAGTGATGGATGATCTATGCCCTATGAAGAGATCCCAAAGATGAAGACTCCTCAACAACGAAGAAATTCACGACATCGAAGAAAGGAGTTCTTCATGAGCAACTGGGTGCTTTCATCATTATTGTTGCAGGTTCCTGATTGAGAGGGAGCTTGGTAATAAGTTTCTTACTTGGAAGAAACTTGGTAATTCCTAAGCCGAGAGGGAGCTTAGGTACATTCCGTGGAATATGGCCTCCCTAGTTGAGAGGGAGAGATAGACACGTCATTCTGGTCTTCACCTGGGAAAAAAACAATGGAGGCTTGAGTAATCATTTGGCATCTGATACTCTTGAGGATGTATTAGGGCATCCAAGATAAGAGTTGTCGTGGAAGGACCAATATTCTTTGAGGACTGGGAATCCAAGATAAGAATAGTCCTGGGCATATCTTGAGTGAGCCCGGGTGGGATATGGTCCAAGAAAGACAATGATGTAGGTGTCTATTTATCATTGGTCTTGCCAGCATTGGAGCTCAAAGATCTCGTGGAAAGATGGAGCTGTTAGTCAAGGTGTTGCATTATGACAATGCTGGTTGATATGATGCTATTGTTGGAAATACTGAGGGGGTGGGTGAATCAATATTTCTTTTCAATTGTTAATTTTACCAGTTAGATCAATTATATTTAGAACACAAAATGAACAATAATGGAATAGATATTTTTATTAATTTCTTCTTTACAATAAGTAAAGTACAATAATGATATAGGGCTCCAACCCTAGATGAAGACTCCAATCTTCCAGGCTCTAACCTATATTGTGCCAAGCACCGACTTGGTCTTTCCAAGGCTCCAACCTTGTCAATTAAAGGCACCAACCTCTAGGGCTCCAACCCTATCTCTGGTATAGGCTCCAACCTGGTTTCTTGAGGAATCGAATCCTCTAGGACTCCAACCCTATCTTCCAAGGCACCAACCTTGTCACTATGAGGCTCCAACTTTTTGGGCTCCAACCCTCGACTTCACATCGTCAAAATATGTTTGGTTATTCTTCACGGGTCCCAATGTCTTCTTCAACGAGCCCTGTCAATCTTCAGCAATGCCTTCACTTAGTCTCTACATCACATCATCAATGACAACCTTATCTACTCACGAAGGTGTCTCCACAACTCTTCATGTTACCCAAACAATTTCTCCAAGTCACCTCATGATGATATCATGGTCTCCATTGATAACAAATATTCAATGTCTCTTCAATGAGCAACCCTAGTTCTACACCTGCTCTAAGTCTCTTCAAGGGCTTTTTCAAGATCTTCTCACAAGGGCCCAACAAGGTACTTCTCCACAATCTCTTCAAGATGTCTTCAATGTACTCCAGGATGTCTTCAAGATTCTTCACTATGCTGCTCCAAGTCTGCTTCAGAAACTAATCTTCACAATCTTCAAGGAATGTCTTCAAACCCAAAGCACTGTTCAACTTCTTCTTATGTTCTAACAACAACTTGTGCTTGACTTTCAATATATGTCTCCACCACTGATCTTGATGTTGCCACCACAGTTGCTTCACACAATGAAACACTGGACCTTCAAATTGCTGGTCTATCCTTGGTGTTGTGAATTACCTCTTCACTGAAGATCTGAAGATAATAATGCAGCAATCACAGTCTAGCTCACCACTTAACCCAAGCTTATGACTGTTCTTTATACTTGAACCACAGCGCAAAATCTGAGGACTCCACAAATTGAAGTTTATCTGAGGGACAGTATTGTTCCACAGTCCCTAGATTACTGCACTAATTCAAACTTACAGCAGGTCCTAAGGTTGACCAAGTCTGAAGCAAAAAGGTCCAAACCATAAGTTTGATGATGAACTGAACTAGTCTGAAATACTGTACCTATAGTAGGTCCAAAACACAGATCTGAGGATAAGTTAAAGCACTTGCAACATAATTCTGGTTAAGAAGTCCGAGCCACTATAAGCCAATTATGTCCTCAAAGAATTTACCCAACCAGTCCTTCCAGTATTGCAATCCGAAGTTATTGTTGAGGTTATTCCAAGCTCATTTTAAATGACTGTTTATTAGTCCAAGTCTAAGGAAACACAGAACTTTCTGAGTCATGAACTGCCTGATCCGAGCCTCTTACAAAAGGCAGCAAGTCCGAGCTTGATCACAGGTTCAAGTGTGACTGTCCACAGGTTCAGCCTTTAAACGAATCTGAGCCTCCCATAGAGTCACTTCCGGTTTGTCTGAGCTCTAAAGATCACAGGTCTGCTGCCTAGTTTTACCACAAGTGGCTGTTATAAAGTTTAAGGAAAGTTCTGTGATCTTGTAGCCTTTTTCCGAGCTTCTAGAAGAGCTAAAGTATACCCACTGAAACCTTAACCAGTCCACACTGCAATTTCCGGATTTCTGAGATGTTAAACCAAGCTGTCCACCGAGCTGTGACTGTCCTCAAAATGTTTTACCCTAAACAGAAATCTTTTTGGCCCAAAACAGTGATTTAAAAATCCTCCTCGACCTTGGTTGTTGTTCCTTGTCTTCTGAGATATTTTTCACCGAAATTCCTTGATCAAATGAACAGTCCGAGCCTCCTTTTTATATGAGTTTGACGTCAAGATGAAAGGATGCGTCTTTCTGGAGGTAGGCCGACATGTGTAGGCTAGCACAGGTCGGCTCAGGGACAGAATTATTTCCTTAACTTGAAAAATTCCTATCTCCCAAACCGCTTGGAGTTTCCGGCCAAGTAAGAGCTCGTTAGAAAGCTAAAATTATGCTCTAAAAGATAGTGTAGGTGTCATAGTGAAATTCTGCCTCTAAGATAGCAAAATTTATTTCTTTATAACTGTCCCTGAATTTTTATGTGCAGAAAGTGATTAGGACAGCAAGAGGTCATTAGGTCTTCTTCATTGTTATGGCTCCAACAATGCCTTTATAGTATTTCCACGTCATCATGAGGTATTCCATGGCTTCTTATGTCACCGAGTGATTCATCATAGTCCCATCATGTATTCATGTCAAAGTGCAGTGATATGACATAGGCAACTTCATCATTAGGCAAGTTATCCACATGCCATCAAAGATCAAGGCCTAGATCATCAAGTGCATGCAACATTAGATCATGTACTTCTTAGGGCTTCCTTCATTAGTGGTTTGAATTCTTCATTGATGGTATCCTAGTCAACCAAGAGTCATGACATCATCATATGGAACCAAGCATCTCAAGAATATTGACATCTCTGTCAATGCCATATTGACATCAATGACAACCTTGATTAACAGCGATACAGATGGGATTACCAATCTGATTCTTCTTGTGAGATTCTTTAGATTGAGAGTGACGATGTACCATTATGAATATCTCCCTAGTTAAGAAGGAGTGTTGAAAAGTGTAACTAGGTTATGTAATGAAGAGACAAAGATAATAAAATGTATTTTGTAATGATTGCCTCATGGGCTTCATGAGCAAGGAGTTTTTATTATAGGTCAAAGGCTTCTTTTTGATGCCTTTATTTGTTTGTCATCTTGTCATAAATATAATTAGAGTCATTTATATGAAGTAATGTTACACTTGTAAAGGAACACAAGTATTGATGTAATTATATGCTTCAAGACCTTGTCACTATGCTCCTTGGAAGTCGGCTCAAAATGTGTTGGTGACCTCCTTGATGAAGTCGGCCTACCCACAGGAAGACATGTTGGCCTAGGATAGGAGAGACAATCAATATATAAAGGAGGGACTACGACCTCATTTGGAGACCATCAGTTCAGACAAGTTCTGTGATCTTAAGTGCGGGTTAAGGGCTATAGTTGGTGCGAAATAGAAGATCAAACAATAAAGGAAAAGGAGGGATAATCTACCTCGATTTTGGGTCTAATCTATCTCGATCAAGCTCTGAGATAAGAGTGCGAAGTTCAAGTCTACAACATAGTGTATAAGAAGGTCAACACAACGAAGAAAGGAAGGTTGCAAGGTGTGCAAGGAAAGGACTCGGTATTCAGTAATCTCTCGAATATCTCAGAATAGGACGGAAGATACACACAACGTGAGAAAGAGGCATTACAGGTAGTAAAAGATCTCGGTCTTGGGCATCAAGGGTGCTGCAAGGAAGGTGGAAGATAAGTCTCCAGGAGGTAGAGGATCGATCAAAGGAAGGCAGAAAAGGAGCACATCATTTGGGACTAGGAATTGAGTTTTCCTAGTGTTGGTGCAACATAGTGCAGAAAAGGAAAACAACATAAGGAGCCTAGAAGAGCAAGTGACAAGGGTCTTGGAGGCATATTTGTGTCAAGAGTCGTTGTCATGGTTATGGTACTCGTCAATTGAAGATTTATAAGAAGAATTACTTTCAGGTTTTCCTCTCCAAGAGGGAGAGGTTTTGGCTCTGTTTTGCTAGCCTAAATATTTGTGTCTCTTGTGCATTTGATAATTGACTTGATGAAGAATGTAATAATCTAACGAAGATAAGATCTAAGTGAAAGAAGCATAAATAAATCACAAGTAGTTATCATGAATGATAAATTTTAATAAAAGCCCTAATTTCTCAACACCTTCTTCGTATGCCTTTTGCCTTTGATTGATTTTTCTTCATAACTGCTCGATGCTCTAGGGGATGAGAGCATGTTGTGTAATATATAGCAGTGGATACCCCCTTAAGGTGGGGTGATTCATCGCCCACCAGGGGTTGAGACAATCATGGGTTCCTTAATGATGGAGGGGGCTCATCTAGGGCCCATAGGAACCAGGGTGATGGTCATGGGTAAGGGGTAGAGCTCATGTCTGGCTTTTTACCACATGCTAAATTTGTATGTTGTGACCATCTTTTGCATTTTGTGGTACGTTTCCTATTGAGAGTGGTCAAATTATGATTTTTCTTTTCTTTTTAGCTGCATCAACCTTCAGGCATTGTTCCAGGCTTGACCCAAGGCGTGGACAAGGGGAGGGAGAGGCTAACCCTATGTGGACCCAGTGGACACATGTGGACCCATATGGGAAAAGAGATGAATAAGGCTAGAAAAAGTGGAAGGGAGTGGTGTATATGGTGTAGGGAAGTAGGACCACGCGTGATTTCCTTGGTGGTGCCAACCCTAAAGCTAATGGCCAGTAAAGGAGATCCCACGAGGCTAGCATACTAAGCTAACAACGAAATTGGACAGTGGAGACAAGGGTACAAACCTAGCCCACTCTTTCCTTCAAATCCCCCCACCAATCCATGCCCAAAAGTGCCCATGACAAGTAAGAAAAATTACTCAATCGTACCAATGAAAAGCCATACCTTTGGGGTTGGGAGGCCCATCTTAAAATATACAATGATAATGAGTGGGCGAGAGACCACATGGTTGCTCAGGTGACAGAGATAATGGCACATCGAACTATTTGGTGGTTGCAAGGGTTTGCTCGCTACTGGTAGAGGACCATTTAGGAGAAAAAGTTTCTCCTATATACACTACTCACAGGTGGTGGGTAACATCTGGCTCCAACTGGGACATGAGCTCTCGGAATGGTGTGCAAAGCTACTCAAATGGGAGGTCATGAGAACACCAACAATCTCTTGGTATCGCATACCTATTACCCACACTCATCAAAGACCAAGCACAGAGGGCAACATATTTTGTGGTGTCTTATGTTCACCCATGCTTGGTATTAGGCCACTAAAAATAAACTAGTAAATCAATATTAAATAAAATTTCAAATGCAATTAATCTAAATGCAACTAATCTAGTATGATAATATCATATGATTTTAGTTCTAATGGGAAAACTGAGCATGCAATGCATCCTACCATAACATCCATGTTACATTACCCGAATACTAAGTGTAATCATATACCCAATGTAACCAACATATCATCCAGTCAATATGAAAGCAACTTCCCTTATGCTCAGTCGTGCAATACATCCAAAGGCAGGGGTAAGAATGACAACATGGAAGGTCACAAGGGCAGCATGTGGGAAAATGATGTGAGCACGCATGGAGTATCACGGGGAAAGTAGGAGCCAAGGGATGCAATCTATTTCACATGATCCTTTCTTCCAACCAAAACTTAGAGATATGAAGAATTAAGCTCACAAATCTTCGGTGGATAGCAACCTCAGGCATATCATCCCCATTATGATCGCCATCATTAATGTCATGCTTTATGACAACCATAGGGTCATGATTGGGAAAAAAGAGATATCGATGACAGTGGGAGACACAACAAGCAGGTTGCTCATGATGATCATATTTAGATTCCCGAGGGTACGAGAGGGGAGGAGGGATAAAACTAATGGATAAAACTTCTTTAGCATCATACCTAGGAGAGGAAAATGGATCATCGATAATTGTGATAATGTGAGAATGGCCAAGGCGAGGGCTCATGGGTAATGCAACTATGCCACTGGGATCCTAGAGAAGGCATGTGAAAGTAAGGCCTTTGTTAGTGTCATCATTGATGTGCTATATGGGGCCTCCCATTTCTAATAAGCCTTCTTCATGCATGGGAAAACAATGATCCTCCTTTTCAATGGTGTGAGTACTCATATCATTATGAGTGATGTCCTAGAGAAAAGGAGAGTCAATTTGAACCTCATTTTCCGTGTCAGTATGTTAAATAGGGTCGCTGTTAAAATGATGGTTGCCCATATCCCATTTTCCCTCATTAATGCATAAGAAATCAGAAATGTCATCTTCATAGGGAGCTACAATATTCATATCCTTAAGCACCCTTTCTTGAATGAAAATCCCCACTTCATCATGTTCATCCTCACGGGTTTTAATAGGGCTTTTACTCATGCCATGCACATTCTCAATCCTTAAATTTGCATCTTGAAGGTCCTCATCACTATTTTTTATAGATTTATTCCACTCTTCAATATACTCCTCACTTTCATGATGGTTCGTCATTCTTGAATTTTCTTCAATTTCACCTTGATCATCCAATTGATTACATTTTGTGGGGCTTTGTGACTGATTATAATATTTTTCATTCATCAGGTGAGTCAAATTATTAAAAGCTCAGGTTAGGCCAGCAAAGTCAAAGAGAGGACTAGAATACTTCTCATAGGCACACATTATTATGTAGAGTTGTTGTGGTGTTGACCTATGAAACCTAAGGATGAATTCCTTATCCATGTTCTCCCATAGATCTTCATAAAACTCAACATATTGGTCCACATTCTTTTGCGGTTATTGAAGGTATTGATCATTGAGTTTTGCAAATGTAGAACCAAGATTAATTTCTTTTCGACGATAATCCATTTTTCATGATTTTGCATATTAATATTCAAATGGAGTTGCCAGGGTGAATTAAAATGCCTTGATAGATGCTTGCTTCACCTTGCAAGCATTAAATTTGAAGTTCAATGAAGAACTAGGGCTTCGTCCTTCCAATGGAGTTGCCAAAAGGATATATCAGTAATTTTGTATGGGAGAATGACACACGTATCTTGTCCCCGACAACAACGCCAAAAGTGTTACCACTCAAACTAGCAGGGGTCTTAGGAGGGGATCCTAAAGAGAAACTACTAGGTCAAGGGGCAGGGATGGAGCAGTAGTCCACTGACACCTTAACTAAGGCTCCTTACTCTTTACGGACTTTCACGGATGGGAGGAGTCCTGGTATGAGATGAATCACAAGAATAGACGGGGAAAAGATAAGATATGGAGTGACTCCTAATGCCTATTCACAAGAGAGGCTCAGTTATATAGCTTACTTGCTTAAGAAGCCAGGTGATGGGCTCTCTAGGAAGGGAAAATGCCAACAAGGATACTCGAACCTAGGTTTGGGAATATTCCTTGACAATGGGCTTCCTGGACTTAAGGATCCTTATAGAGGAATGTATTTTATGTAATCTTTGTGGATTTTGAGTTCTGAAGTTGCGAGACCACAAAGAACCCAAGTGGACCCAAACTATGTCAAGGGTGTGGAGTTGAGCTTGACCTAGTTAGGAAAGAGAATAAGATCAAAGGACTAATTCTCTTTTGAGATTTGGATGCAATGATCCTAATGAGGTTACTAACCGAAATAAAACTAGGGCAAGAATTGGTCTTCTGGCTAAGGCTTGCTATATCTCTGGACTCCACCGTCAAATCAACTTGAAATTTGGAGGACCTCTAGAGATAACCCCAATGCAGTAGTGGACCAAAAATCGAAGTGTTTCGATAGATGTAAAGGAAGTCAATTGATGCCCTAGGTGACCTATTAGGGCTAGGCCTTGAAAGTGAGGAGGAATGTAGGAAAAATAATATTTAAACTGATCACCATTGGTTAGATCAGTGCCTTGCCTTTGGGAGAGATGGAGTGAAGGTAAATTTGTGATTTGGAAAGACTATACCCAATCAATGAGACTTCTAGGCAACTTCGCATGGCAATTAGGGCATGAGAGTAACTACCGGAAGATTTTATACTTTCGATGTTTAAGATTGATGACTTATCAAAGTGCATTCAATGGAAATTAACCTCTAGGAACATTCATTTGTTACACACGACACATCTAACATATTTAACACTATAATAGATCAAAAATTCCACAATTCCGCATAAATTACAGGCAATTTCAGACCTAGATAGTGAAAATCCTAACATTCCTGTGACAGGATGAAAGCAAAGAATATACATGAAAAGAGCACTTACATGTATAATGAGTATATCCAATCATCATATCAAGACAAATGTAAAGCTCCAAGATCAATAGAATAATATTTATACATCAAAATTCATCCATGAAACCAAACTTGCCCTCCAAAAGGGAATGCAAAATTCTCACAAGAGCTACTAAACCCAAACAAGTGATGATGATGAAAATGAATAATCTCACTTCTATTTATACAATCACTAATGAGTTCGATTTGCCTAATTTGGCCTAATTGAGCCCCAAATAATAAAATATTGTGTAATAATAATATCCCTTGGTGACAAGCCCGCCAAGATAGCTGAATAACATAATAATAAGCCTCTCAATAGTGTCGACCGATTAATAAAGTGAGTCATTGGGCCTTTGAGGAGGCCTACTGAAGTCCTAAGTGTGCCATGATGTGCGAATGGACCTTAAACATAATGGACAAGGGGTTGGTCCCTTGTTTTCCAAGAAAATCCATATGGTGCTCCCAACTGGGTGTGAAGGACACAAGGCAATCCTCATGGGTCTCCAAGTGGATCTAAAATGCTCGTATACCATTTGTGAGGGCTAGGACGATCACATTAGCCTTCATCTGGACCCTGGAACATCTGCCAAGTGTATGGTGCAATGGTGGAGGCAACTAGGCATGGTGAACCAGGTGCATCATCCTCATCCAAACGGTGGAACACGAGCAATCAATGAGTGGTGCTTGGGATCCATGAAGTACTCTCTGCTATGGTGGAGGCCCATGTCTCTCAATGCTCACCCTACAAGTGCCAATGTGGTCCTCTAGAGGGCTAGGACCCCGTATAGGGAGACCAAGCCACAAATGGAGACCTACATACAATCTTGCATAAGATCCAATGCGTCCCCTTTCCTTCCAATACAACAAATCATTAGATTAATCAAGTAAAAGAGCTTACAAGTTATGGAATCAATAGCGGGCTTTGGCATGTACAAGTGTCTCCAAGGTCAACGAGGGGTTAATCAAGGACCCTATTAGGTGGTTTCAACCTTTAAAGGGGGGTGACATGTCCATCGTACATTCCTCAAGTGGCAGGTGGCGAATGATATAGTAATGGAATGGAGTGGGGATTAGGGGAATCATCTAGGCCACATGTGATGGTACAAGGGCAACTATAATAAGGGAAACCCACACCTGGGTATATGAGTGTAGGAGGGAGCAAATTGTGGTACATGAGTTACCTTGGCCTTTTGCCTTTGATTGATTTTTCTTCGTAATTGCTTGATGCTCTAGGGGATGAGAGCATGTTGTGTAATATATAGCAGTGGATACCCCCTTAAGGTGGGGCAATTCATCGCCCACCAGGGGTTGGGACAATCATGGGTTCCTTAATGATGGAGGGGGCTCATCTAGGGCCCATAGGAACCATGGTGATGGTCATGGGTAAGGGGTAGAGCTCATGTTTGGCTTTTTCCCATGTGATAAATTTGAATGTCCTGACCATCTTTTGCATTTTGTGGTACATTTCCTATTGAGAGTGGTCAAATTATGCTTTTTCTTTTCTTTTCTTTTTAGTTGCATCAACCTTCAGGCATCTTTTAGGCCCGACCCAATGTGTGGACGAGGCTAACCCTATGTAGACCTAGTGGACACAAATGGGAAAATAGATGAATGGGGCTAAAATAAGTGGAAGGGAGTGACATATATGGTGCAGGGAAGTGGGGCTATGTAACCAAAATCAGGATTTCCTATGTGGTGCCAACCCTAAAGCTAATGGTCAATAAAGGAGATCCCACAGTACTAGGATACAAGGCTAACCACAAAATCAGGTAGTGGAGATAAGGGTACAGACCTAGCGCATTCTTTCTGCTGAATCACCCCACCAATCATGCAGAAAAGTTCCCATGACAAGTAAGAAAATTACTCAACGATACCAATGAAGAGCTATAACTTTGGGGTCAGGAGGCCCACCTTCAAAGATATAATCATAACAAGTGGGTGAGAGACCACATGGTTGGCTCAGGTGGTGGAGATAATGTAAAATCAAGCTATGTGGTGGCTGCAAGGGGCTGTTGGTTGTCGATAGAGGACTATCTAGGAGAAATTTTTTCTCCTATATACACAACCCACAGATGGTGGGTAACATATGGCTCCAACTGGGACATAAGTTCTCAGAGTGTTTTGCAAAGTTACTAGAATGGGAGGTCATGGGAACACCAACAATCTCTTGGTACCATAGACATGTTACTTCCACATATCAAAGACCAAGCACATGGGGCAACATGTTTTTGTGGTGTTTTATGATCACCCATGCTTAGTATCAGGCCACTAAAGTTCAACTAGTAAATAAATTTTAAATAAAATTTCAAATGCAATTAATCCAAATGCAACCAATCTAGCATGATAATATCATATGATGTTAGTTCTAATGGGGAAAATGAGCATGCAATGTATCCTACCCTAACATGCTTGTTACATTAACCAAATACTATGATTAATCATAGACCCAATGTAACCACCATAACATTCAGTCAATATGAAAGAGCCTGGCCTTATTCTCATTCGTGCAATAGATCCAAAGGCCAGGGTAGGAATGACAACATGGAAGGTCACAACGGGGGGAGGTTGGAAAATGAAGTGAGCACACATGGAGTACCATGAGGAAAGAGGGAGCGAAGGGATGCAATCTATTCCACATGATCCTTTCTTCCAACCAAAACATAGAGATATCAAGAATTAAGCTCATAAACCTTTGGTGGATATCAACCTCAGGCATATCATCCCCATAATTGTCCTTATCATTAATGTCATGCTTTATGACCACCATAGGGTGATGACTGGGAGGAAAGGGAGATCGATGACAAGGGGTGACACAACAAACAAGTTGCTCATGATGATCATATTTAGAATCCTGAGGGTACGAGGGGGGAGGAGGGATACAACTAATGGGTAGATCTTCCTTAGCATCACACCTAGGAGAGGAAAATGGATCATCAATAATTGTGATAATGTGAGAATGAACAAGGCGAGGGCTCATGGGTAATGCAACTATGCCATTGGGATCGTGGATAAGGCATGGGAAAGAAAGGCCTCTGTTAGTGTCATCATTGATGTCATAAATGGGGCCCGCCATTTCTAATAAACCTTCTTCATTCCTGGGAAAACAGTGATCCTCCTTTTCGATGGTGTGAGTAGTCATATCATTATGCATGATGTCCTTGAGAAAAGGAAAGTCAATTTCAACCTAATTTTTTGTGTCAATATCATAACTAGGGTCACTGTTAAAATGATGGCTGCCCATATCCCGTTGTCCCTCATTAATGCTTATCAAATTAGAAATATCGTCTTCAACGGGATCGAAAATATTCATTTTGTTAAGCGCCCTTTCTTGAATGAAAGTCCGGATCATTTAGTTTTGCAAATGTAGAGCCAAGATTAATTTCTTTTTGACGATAATCCATTTTTCATGATTTTGCATATTAGGATTAAAATGGAGTCGCTAGGGTGAATTAAAATGCCTTGATAGATGCTTGCTTCACCCTAAAGCATTAAATTTGAAGTTCAATTAAGAACCAAGGCTTCGCCCTTCCAATGGAGTCGCCAAAAGGATATATTAGTAATGTCGTATGGGAGCACGACGCATGTCTCGTATCCCAGGAAACAACGCTAAAAAAATTGCCGATTAAACTAGCAGGGGTTCTAGGAGGGGGTCCTAAAGAGCAACTACTAGGTCAATGGGAAACAATGGAGTGATAGCCTACTGTCAGCTTAGCTAAGTCTCCCTACTCTTTACTAACTTTCACCAATAGGAGGAGTCTTGGTATTAGAGGAATCAAGGATAGATGGACCAATGATAAGATATGAAGTGACTCCTAAGGCCTATTCACAAGAGAGGCTCAGTTATATAACTTTCTTGCTTAAGAAGGCAGGTGATGGGCTCTCTAGGAATGGCCAAGAGGATATGTGAGCTTAGGTTTGGGGAATATGCCTTGACAAGGGGATTCTTGGACTTAAGGATCCTTACAGGGGAATGGATTCTATGTAATCTTTGTGGATTTTGAGTTATGAAGTTGCGGGACCACAAAGAACCCTAGTGGAACCAAACTAGGTCAAGGGTGTGGAGTTGATCGACTAAGGAGGGGGTTGACCTAGTTAGGAAAGAGAATAGGATCAAAGGATAGTTCTCTTTTGAGATTTGGATGCAATGATCCTAATGAGATTACTATATCCTAATGAGGTTAATGAGGCTAGGGCTTACTATATCTCGGGATTCCATCGTCGGATCAACTTGAAATTTGGAATACCTCTAGAGATAACCACAACACAGTAGTGGGCTAGAAATCGAAGTGTTTGGATGGCTAGAAAGGAATTCGATTGATGCCCTAGGTGATCTATTAGGGTTAGGCCTAGAAAGAGAGGAGGAAGGCGAGAAAAATAATGTTTAAAGTGATCACTAATGGTTAGATCAATGCGTTGCCTTTGGGAGAGATGGAGTGAAGGTAAATTTGTGATTTGGAAAGACTATACCCAATCAAGGAGACTTCTAGGCAACTTCGCATGGCAATTCGAGCATGAGAGCAACTACCAGAAGATTTTATTCTTCGATATTCAAGATTGATGTCTTATCAGGGTGCATTTAATGGATATTAACCTGTAGGAACAATCATTCGTTATACATGACACATGTAACATAGGAAACACTATGATAGATCAAAAGTTCCAAAATTTCGCATAAATTAGAGGCAATTTCAGACCTATATGGTGAGATCGCAACAACATTCATGTGACAAGATGAAAGCAAAAAATAGACATGAAAAGAGCACTTTCATGTACAACGAGTATATCCAATCATCATATCAAGACCATAGTATTAAAAACTTGAACCGGTGACTGGACCGGTGGACCTAATGAACTGGAACCAGTCTAATCGATATTGATTTGGTCTAAGTGAACCGGTTTTTAAAAAAATACATTAAATAATTAATTTTTAATAAAAACTATTTTTAAGATTTGGACCCTGATTCCAAGCCAATAGAGACAAAATATGCAAAGTTTTCTCATTTATATACCATGTAAAGGTGAATATATCAAAATGGCACTGAGTGGAATACATATCATCGAAAAATACATAAGCAATGAGGCTCCAAATGGCCCATAAAGTCCAAAAACAATGCTACAAGCTATGAGGCCATTGGCCTAATACAAGATTACACATGAATCTGTTGAATTCTTAGTTAAACTAGTGGGGGGGGGGTGAATCAGTTTAACACATACATGAGCTTTACAAATTTTTCATCAGCTTATTTACAACTTACTTTTATAATCAACCTTAGTATATGAACAGTCTTAATATGCTGCAGCAAGTATTGAATTAATGTGACATCAAACTTATTATGAGAGCAGCAAACATTAAGTAGATTTGGTAAATCATCTCAGTACACAGGGAACACAGATAGAGACAGAAGATATAAGTGGAAACCCATAAAGGGAGAAAACCACATCTTATTATTGTTGTGATGCAAAGGCAAGCTCCAACTCCCTCTCACCACTGCTTTTCCGCAGGCACCAACCTACAACAGGCTTCAACCTCAATTCTGCAAGCTACAACTTGCAAGGAAGCTCCAACTCCCTTCAATTTTCTGCAGGCACCAACCTACAGGAGGCTCCAACCTCAGTGAGCTACCACTGACAGCTATCAAGCTTCAACCTGATAGGGAAGCTCCAACTTCCTCAATTTATCAAAAGAAATATTTGCTGATTTACCTCAGATATCAACACTGTTCTATAGCATCTCTTTCTGCTCCTCTCTTCTTTATCTTCTCTGCCTCAATCTTCTATGCTTTTCATTCTCTATCCTTACTCTCTCTCTCTCTCTCATATGCATAGCAAGTTGATATTATATATATAGTTCCTCGCATGACTGTTTGTGTTTCACAAGAAATTTGGAGTGATCAGCGATGACTCTTTGGCTTCTGTCTTCTCATTCCTTTATCCAACTCATTTTAAAATTATAACAATATGTACAAATTTCCATGCTGCAGTGGGATTTTTCTTTTCGTTAGGATACTTGCCTTTGCATCACAATCAATATAAAACAAAATATTTACATTTTCAGTTACACATTTCAATTCATCTTTTTTCCTGTACCATTTTTCTGCTGCTGTCTCTCTCTCTTTCGTTCTTGCAGGGTCTTGTAATAGACCCAATCTGTGAACTTTATAAAACTCACTATATTAAATACCAGCGTAGTATATATATCAGCATATATATATGTTCCCCACCAATTGTGAAGACCCATGTATTCACTTTAACGTATGTCCAGCACGCACCTCATTTCATATAGGTTTCGACTTTAGCACAATATATAAATATATCACCATGTATGCATATTCCCCGAGTCAAGCATTAAAAACTATTAATAATCTGTGGCTTTTGTTTAGCACCCAATATAAGTGTGGTCACGATTTTATCAACTTTATATCATCAAACTATATTACATTCTCCACTTAAATATATAATGCTTACTCGAATGTTCGGACCTTGGAAATCTTAAATATATATATATCTCGAGCTTTGATTCAACTAACCACTTATAACGAACCTCTAGCTCCGGGCCACATATATTCCGATTAATACCTTGTTTGTCACCTTGCAACTTCATTCATGATCCAACGGAAATCGCGCAGTTAACTTGCATGAAGGTTAATATTCAATGGTTGCGTGATGGACTGGGCCCCAACGCTTAAATGGTCCTTCTCATCTAACGGCTGAAAGCACGTCGCCTTGCCTCGTGTGATCTGACGGATATCGCTTGGCTTAGATGCACGATTGATAATGCGCGATGATAGTGGTTTTCCAAAATCGTTTGAGGCCACGTGTTAGACAGTCAATAGAATCGCTCCCAATTCTGAAATATCACTTGCCCGACGAAGGCGGTGCGATCAAAACCGGAAACCCGCCTTTACTGTTTACTCCGCTCGTGGTTCCTCTCCTTCGCTCAAGGTTCCACTTCCCCTGCTCGATCACTGTAAATCGACTTCTTTGTATCATAATTCTTCATGACGACTTCCGTAAGTTAGTGCGGTGGACCCATCTCTTGGTATTGATTCAACATTGCAGGACTTCATTCAGACAATATATCCGATGCATAATTAAATATACTTAATCCCTCATATACTGTGACATTGCTTGCGCTCTTCATCAACAGATTAACCCAACATTTTATTTATTGAGGCTTGACACCAGTTCGATGTCGATTCAAGCGGGTCGAATTATTAGTTTTCCATGTGCAGTCTTCGTAACAGGGATCACATACTAAATCAAGCTTCATCATTGGAATGCAGAAAGAATTAATCTAATTCCTCCATAATATATAACACAAGGAATTCACACCAGATTCCCTTTGCGCCCTTAAATTCGTTCTGCCTTCGAACCTTCAGACTCATGAAACCCATATTCAATTTTGCCATAATAACGAAGACCCCACTTGGGTCTTGAGTCCCATAACTTACGCATCATAATACATAACAGAGTTTATAAGTTCGTTCAAAGTGCCTTATTCAATACCCAATTCGTAACAAGATTAGTCAATCTCATATATTCATCAACGCTCAGGAATTCCAGTTTGGATGCTATTCAAACTCCTTACAAATTACAAATCATTTTACATAACTCCTTTAATGACCTCTACTGGTATGGTTTGTGCATAAGAGGTAACTTTTCGACCAATCATCAATTTACTTTAACCATATACAAAATCACAGTTAAAGTCTCAGAAACAGTCAGATACAGAGTTTACACTGTCCACAAACATAACTCTTTTAATGCCCTCTAATGGTCTGTGCATAAGAGGTAACTTTTCAACACTCTTTTCATACTTTCATAGACAATTCCAGCTGTCAATACATGTTTCCTTTTTTCCACAGAACCTCGAATGTTCCTTCTATAATATGTTCCCATACTCCTGATGCTGCTCCTTGCTTCTGAATCTCCTCTGCTGCCTCTCCAGATCTCCAATCAACTGACCCTTCTAAAACTGCCCCTGCTTCATGTCACATGCTCTCTTTGCCTTGTTGTTGTTTCAAGTGCTCTTCCTTTGCCATCTCCTTTGCCATCAATGACAACATTTCCAACAGAATCATGATCAATCATCAAATTCATTACCACTACTAGACAGAGGATCAACATCGGCAGCTGCATAGACATCATCTGGATCAAAGTTTGAGGATGCCTCAACCTCAGGCTCATCTGCAACCTTAATACCATTGCCACCAATAACAATAGAAGTGGACCTAATGGAAGCACGAGTTACTCGAGCTGTATGACTAGTGGTTTCCATTGGTTGTTTGCCTTTCCTTGATGCAACTACCAATCTTGGGTCTCCGTTTGATAGCTCCACCAAATCTGCTTCAAATTCATCCCCCGCTAATGCTGCATCAAAATCAAAATCTGCCTCAAACACTGGATCTTCAGTATCCTCCACCCATTTTGATGTTGGATCAATATCATCCAACACGATGTGATCTAGATCAGGTGTTTTGTTCATCAGTTGGTTCCGCCTCAAGCGAAGGTTGTATTGCAGAAACACAAGATCATTTAACCGTTACTGTTCCAAACGGTTTCAGCGTATGCACTCAAAAAATGCACCACCGTCACAACCCGAAGTTCTTTCCAAAGCTACCAACTGCCATACTGAAAAGAGTAAGTTGTTTATGTGTTTCCAAAAGGTCTACACAGATAGGGACCATGCGCTCCAAGCAATCAATAAATCCAAATCTGACCTCCCCATCTTGCTGATCTCCTAGCCGACCTTTATAATGATACTTGGGGTTCAAAAAATACCTAGCTGCATGTATAGGACGATGGAGTTGATTGTTCCATCTGTTATCAATGATCTCCCGTATATGGCCATATTTAGCTAACCTATCCCTGTAAACTGCCCGTATCTGCTCCTTTGCCTGATCCATAGCCTCACAAATGTATCCCATTGCCATCTTTTCCCCATCCACCATCCTTAGACATCTTAACAAGGGGCTCAGTAATTTTTACAAGCTTTGAAGACCGTTTCCAAAAATAATTGTCAAAGACTTTCTTTTTGGTGTCTTTTCCATCTTTTCTACGAGCCCATCTGGATTCAGTCCAATCATCAGAAGAAAACATTTTCTGTAGGTTTTTCTATTGAGAATTGAGACATTGCAACGTGAGGAAGTGAGTTGCAAATCTCGTAATTGCAAGCCTAACAAGCTCTTTTCCCCTAGTGTTTTTCTTCGTTAAGCTCAATACCCATGAGTGGTTGTAAATGTCTTTTGTAATGCACTTGCCATGCTCTACAGTGTTTTTTACCCACTCCGCTTACCCTATGTCCTCAAGCATGAGGTCTATGCAATGTGCAGCACATGGAGTCCAAAATATGGTCCTATACTTGGGCTCAAGCATCTTTCCAGCAAGAACATAGTTTGAGGCATTATCTGTGTTGACCTGCACAACATTCTACTCCCCCACTTCCTGAATAATCTCATTCAAAAGCTCAAATAGAAGGGTTGCATCCTTCACCTTATCAAATGTATCAACTGACCTCAAAAACATTGTTCCTTGAGGGCAAGAAACAAGGAAGTTAATGTTAGTGCGGTTCTTTCCATCAGTCCATCCATTTGACATGATGGAACAACCTGTTTTGAGCCATGACTCTTTATAGTTAGCCAAATACTCATCAATATTACAAATCTCTTTTTGCAAAAGAGATCCCCTCAAGTCATGCATAGTAGGGCCTTTGAAGCCCTTTCCTCTAGCTAAAACAGAGTCCCACATAGCTTGGTAATAAGGTGAGCGAGTAGCATTAAATGGGATATCTGCGTCATACCACCATCTAGCAATGTATTGATAAGAAGTTTCTTTGCATTGTTTTTTCCAATGTTGATCCAAAGTGGGTTGACGACTTGGCTGGGAGAAGTGGCTGTGGGATTAGCAGTGGATGAGAAATAACTCTGGATGTTGGGTCTCTTTGTTGGTTTTGATTTTTGGCCAACAGGAGGAACATAGTGAAAGGGGTCGTTGGTGGAAGGGATAGAAGTGAAGTCTTGAATGTCATAATCATCATAGCCACTTTGTCTCAGGGTTTCTATTAGTTCCCTCTTACTTGCAATTTCATCTTGGATGGCCTTCTCCCTAGCCTTAGTCTCCTCAAACTTTTCAAACTTGGCAAGGTATTCTGCCCTAACTGAACCTATCACTTCATTAGGTGCATCACATGGCTTTACTTGGCCTCTTATCCCAGCCAAGTGTTGTTTCAATCTAAGAATACCCCCACCTCCAATAGATTTTTCACAAAATTTGCATATCATCTTTCCATCAACCACATCACAATGGGCCCATGCACTGTCCTTGGTTTTTGGAGCCATCTTGACTTGAAATAATTGAAATTTGGAAATAAATCTGCCATTTAAAAAAAGTTGCAGCTAAGATAAATGGACAACCAAGGCTAAATTTACGAAACAAAATGCAGATTCAAACATACAAAATTTGATAGCGTAGGACTAGAGATTTGATAGCAATAGCATAGCTAAACACATGAGAAAATAAATACATGAACAACAATGAAATGATGGATTTTTCAAGTGAAAATCCTTACTTGGCAATGCAAACTAGCTTCCTTAGCCTTCTCTTGAAGATGCCAACTCTACTGACAACTCCAAACTATCTCCAAGATAGCTCCAATTCCAACTCCAAGCCTCCGAGATCACTGCTTTAGCAAACACTCAACACTCTCCAAGCTCTCAATCAAACTCACAAAGCTGCGAATGAGAGGTGTGAGACAAAGGAGAGGCTGACCCTGCTTATAAAGGATTGGGGAGGGTGTTTTTGGAGTGAAAAATCCCTCCCCTTCCCTCCAAATCAGCCCTAAATTGCTTTGCTGGCCATGCGTGGGTCCCTACAGTGTTTTAGATGCTAACCGGCTAGTTAAGGACGAAACCGGCCGATTTATCCATAAATCGGTCGGTTTCGACCTTACCTGGCCGGTCAACATCGGTTGACTGGGACTTTTAGGCGAAATGAGGTGTTGAACTGGGTTTTTCGATCGGCTAGGGGTCTGACTTTCCGGTTTGACTGGTTTCTGGTTTGACCCGGCCGATTTTTAATATTATGATCAAGACAAATTTGAAGCTCCAAGATCAATAGAATAGTGTCCATACATCAAAATTCATCCATGAAACCAAAATCATCCTCCAAAAAGGAATGCAAAATTCTCATAAGAGCTACTAAACCCAAATGAGTGATGATGATGAAAATGAATCATCTCACTTTTATTTATACAATCACTAAATTTTCTTAATTTGGCCTAATTGAGCATGAAATAATAGAATAATGTGTAATAATATCATCCCTTTATGACAAGCCCACCAAGATAGCTCATTAACATAATAATAAGCCTCTCAAGAGGGTTGAATGATCAATAAAGTGAGTCGTTGGGCCTTTGAGGAGGCGTAATGAAGTCCTGAGTGTGCTATGATGTGAGAATGGACCTCAAACATAGTGGACAAGGGGTTGGCCCCTTGTTTTCCAAGCAAATCCCTATGGTGGCCCCAAGTGGGTGTGAAGGACAGAAGGACATCCTCATGTGTCTCCATGTGGATCGAAAATGGCCGTAAACCATCTGTGAAGGTTAGAAGGATGACATAAGCCCTCTTTTGGACCTCGAAACATTTGCCAAGTGTATGGTGCAAATGTGGATCCATCTGGGCATGGTGAACTAGGTGCATCGTCCTCAACCAAAAGGTGGAACACGAGCAATCAATGAGTGGTGCTGGGGATCCATGAAGTACTCTCTGCTATGATGGAGACCCATGGCTGTCAATGCTCACCTACAAGTGGCAATGTGGCTCTTTGGAGGGCTAGGACCTTGTGTAGGGAGACCAAGCCACAAATGGAGACCCACCTACAATCCTGCATAAGATCCAATGCGTCCCCTTGCCTTCCAATACAATAAGTTATTAGAATAATCATGTAAAAGATTTTACAAGTCATGGAATCAATGGGGTACTTCATGGTGGCATGCCCTTCCATAGCGGGTTTGGGATGTACAAGTGTCTCCAAAATAAATGAGGTTGGAACATTAATTTTTTTGTTCACTTATATTACCAAATGAATTACACATTTTTTTGTAATCAATATGTTTTATTATTCAATATTCAAGATCGTTTACAAGCCCTTGGGCGGTTCTCCTTTATAGGAGTTGACTAGCCACAAGGGTTAAAGATCATGCCTTTTGACATAAATGCCCCTTCATAACTAGGGAAACTAATGTAATTAATTTTATTTTCCTAAAGATGAACCACAACGGATTGGTTCTTTTCCTGAAGATGAACCACAGTGGATTGGTTCGAAACGTCGAATTTATCAAGAATGGATGCGATTAATGGATCACCCTTTTGAGATTAATAATTCACTTTATATAAATAAACTCCCAATTTCGAATGCATATATATATATATATATATATAAGTTATGAATATTTTTATTCATAACATTACCTCTCCTTTAAAATGCTTTGTCCTCAAAGCATGTGCAATGTTGGGTGTTGTTGGTGAAAACGTTCTGTTTGCCATGATGAGTCTTCTTCTGGTAATATTTTCCATTTGATAAGATATTCTTTAATAGTCTTGGATCGTAGTACCTTCTCTCTGGTAGCAAGTATGCCTTCGGGTTCTAATATGATCCTTCCTTCTTCGTCAGTCTTAGGTATCTCTTTTTGCGCTGTTTTATTTTGACCAAGTACCTTTTTAAGGCTTGATACATGAAATGTGTTGTGAATTCGACAATGGTCTGGTAACTTTAATCGATAGGCCACACTACTTATTTTTCTGATTATTTGATATGGTCCGTAATACTTGGGAGATAACTTATTTTTTTCCTTCTTGTTTGAATGATAACTGCTTATAGGGTTGAAGTATGACGAATACTCAATCTCTTTCCTCAAACTCTCTTTCGGTGTGGTGTTGATCGGCTTGTTGCTTCATTCTATTTTGTGCCACTGTTAGATTTTCTTTTAACAAGCTAATAATTATTTGGCTTTCATCTAAGTGATTCTTTACTGCTTGAACTTTAGAATTGTGCAGCGCAAAATCCTTCCACATAGGTGGTTCATAGCCATATAGGGCTTGGAAGGGAGTCATTTTAGGTGAAGTATGATAGGTGGTATTGTACCACCACTCTGCCAGGTGTAGCCATTGAAACCATTTGTTTTTTTTTGTCGGTGATGAAACAACGAAGATATGTTTCTACACATTTATTTACAACTTCAGTCTGACCATCTGTTTGGGGGTGATAAGCCGAACTCACGTTGAGAGATATTTCTGCTTGGTGACATAAATCCTTCCAAAAGTTGCCTTTAAATTTTATGTCTCTATCACTGACAATAATCTTGGGAAAACCATGTAGTTTGTAAATGCTTTTACAAAACACTTATGAAATTTGTTTGGTTGTGTTAGTTTTTCTGATTGCTTTGAAGTGGGCATATTTGGTGAGTGTATCCACTACGACAAATATCTTGCCCTTACCATCAGACATAGGAAGTCCTGCAATGAAATCCATCGAGATTTGGAATGTGTTACGAGTGTAGTAAACTAGGAGTTGGACTATTTTCACCCTGATTTCTCTGACAAACATCACATTCAACGACGTACTTTTGGATTTCCTTACTCATACTTTTCCAGTAAAATGATTGCCGAATGTTGTAGTAAGTTTTGAAGAATTCGACATGCTCGGCTGCAGGGGAACTGTGAGATTCCTTTAGAATTTTCATTCTAAATTTGGATGGTGGAGTTAGGTAGATTCTACCTTTTTACCATAATATGTCTTTTTTCCATTCAAAATTGGTATATTGACTGATATTTTCAATCATAGAGCTACAATCCACATCTTTGGCATACTTAGTTCGTATTTCATCTAACCAGTCAAGAACCACTACCAAGGGGGCACACGTTGTGTTGTCATCATCCTTTCGTGAGAGTGAATCAACTATAACATTTTCTTTTCCTTTCTTGTGCAGTATTTCTAGGTCGAATGCTGAAAGTTTCTTCATCCACTTTTGTTGTTCTGTTGACAATGTTTTTTGTTGAAATTGAAGACTATTGTGACTGGTTCGGATTGAGAACTTACTTCCGAGTAGGTACTGTGTCCATTTAGTTAAAGCATGTATGATGGCAAGCATCTCCTTTTGGCAAGTTGATTTCAAGCTTTCCCGTTTGTTAAGCTTCCTGCTTTCGAAGGCTATAGGGTGGTTGTTTTGCATTAATACTGCTCCAATTCCAAACCCTGAAGCATCACATACGACTATAAATAGTTTGGAGAGGTTTGGAGTTGCTAGTACCGGTGTAGTTGACATCACTTCTTTTAGATTCTCGAAGCATTCGTCTGCCTGGTTATTCCATTGAAGGGCGTTCTTTTTTAACAAGTTGGTTAGGGGAGCCGTCAACTGTGCATATTTTTTTTATGAACCTTCTGTAATACCTAGTTAACCCTAGAAATCCTCTTAATTTTGATACGTTCTTTGGTTTGGGGCATTCTTTTATTGCTTTGATTTTGTTTGGGTCCACTTTGACTCCTTCCTTGAATATAACGTGTCCTAGGTATTCAACTTCCTTTTGTCCAAAGGTACATTTTGATAACTTGGGATAAAATTGATTCTTCTCTAATACAAACAATACTTCCTTTAGATGCTTGAGGTGCTGCTTCCACGTCTTACTGTAAACGAGAATATCGTTGAAGAAGACTAATACAAAATTTCCCAAGTATAGGTGGAAGAGTTCGTTCATGGTTGCCTCGAAGGTGGCTGGCGCATTTGTTAAACCAAATGACATTACCTTAAAGTCATAGTGCCCTTCGTGAGTTCTGAATGCAGTTTTTTCGATGTTTTTAATCTCACTCGAATTTGATAGTAACCTGATCTCAAATCTAATTTTGAGAAATATTCTGCGCCATGGAGTTCATCCAACATCTCATCAATGAATGGAATCATAAATCTGTGTTTAATAGTAAATTTGTTTATTCTTCTGTAATCTATTCACAATCGGAAAGATACATCTTTCTTCCTGACCAATACTACTGGTGCAACGTATGGACTTCTACTTTTCGTAATGACTCCGTGATTTAACAAATATTGTATTAATCGTTCTATTTCTGTTTTATGATGATGGGGTAGTGATATGGCTTTACATTTATTGGTATTGAATCTGGTTTGACTTCAATGATATGTTCAATTTTCCTTTGAGGGGGCAATTTCATCGGTAGATCTTGAAAAACATTTAAATATTTCTAGATTAGGGACGAAACTTTAGACTGTTGGTGAACCCCTTCCATCGATAATAACTCTTAACTGTTGACATTATACAAGAAATACTAGGGCTCCCTTGTGAATAAGCTTTTTCATTTGCTGAGCGGAAATGACTTGGAATCCGAACAACTTATACTTCCTTCCATCCATTTTGAACTCAATGAACTGTTTTTGGTTATTTTCCGAATACGTCCCCTAGTGTTTGCAACCATCGTACTCCTAAGACGACGTCTACTCCTCGTCAAGTGATCGTATAGAAACTAGACTCCATTTACAACAAGAAGCTGCATTTTAACTTTATGGCACTTTCCTACTCCATCTATTCATTTCATCCGCCACCATAACTTTTAAATCTCGCTACAAGATAGGAAAAATGTTCCGCCTCTTTGCGACATTTACATCTATAAAGTTGTTCGTACTTTCCGCGAAACTATTCTGAACTATCTTATTTCCGGACTGGTGAGTGAAGGCTCCAACTTGTTGTTCTTGAAAGAAAGGTGGTAAGTATTTTGCACGGAATTTTTCCTCAAACAACTCCCATGGAACGTTACCAGATGTGAGATGTAGTTGTTTTTCTAAATAGCACTTCCTCTGAGTTGAAATATAGTGATCTTTGTTTTAGAGGTAGAAGAATATTCTCTTAATGCAAAGCATCTTATCATTCCTTCTAACCATGCTTCAATACGTTCTCCCGCTCGTCCTCCTGAGAACTCTAGGAGTTTAATCTTTTGTAGTTCTCTAGAAATTTCTTCCTTTGGTGGCTTATAATCACAATCTTTAGACTTTTCAGAATGTTTTTCCTCAAGATGAGGTTGCTCTTCTTTAGTGTTGGTTGGTTGCGACGCTTTTAATGTTTCTAAAATGGCTTCTAATGAGCGCATTATAGTAGTTAGGATTAGGCGCCGTAGCGACCGGGTGCTAATGATGATCTCAGGCGATGGTGATGAGGTTTGCAGGGGCATTAGATATGGTTATGATGTAGGAGGATGAGGTTGGTGGGGGCGATGGTGATGGCGAGGGTGATGAGGTCATGGTGGTGTTAGAGATGGTGATGTATGCGAGATGAGTTTGCATACAGAGATGGTGATGCCACTTGACGGCGTGGTCGTCGTTGATATGTCCTTACCATCCTGACTTTTCCTAGTCACACAATAAGAGTTATGAAAATTTGAAGTGCAAGAATCCAAAGTAAAATTTTAGGTTTGATTAATATAATTTCATAAATTCAATCTTACATATGGGTATATTTTTTTTTCTTTCTATTATTACCTGCAGGCAGGTCTTACTGGTACTGTGGTTAAGGAGGGTGGCAACACAACCTCCTTTTCCTAATGCAAGATGTTCTATGCGGAATAATTCTTAACAAAATGCATGAGTCGTGATAGATCCTAGCATTAGTTTTCTAATCATAATGCGGTCATGAATGGGTGGTTGCAACTTTTGGATTTGCTTTGTCTTTTCTCATCATTATATAAGGTGAAGTATTTTTTTTTTTTTTTGAAAGAGAAATAAAATGTAAAAATACTTATATAAAAGAATTACATCTTCAGAATACAAATACTAAAGGGAAATTTGATAATAATTCACTATACATCATCAAAATAAGTTTATAAAGAATCATTAAAAGTACCGTCTAATAATTAGTGAAGCGTGCCAATAGTGAATACCATATTTTAAAATAAATTAAATCTAATCTATGATAGCTCCAAATAAAATTTTAATAATTGCCTTATCTATAATTAAGAGTAAAATGACTTCGAATTTCTACGAGAAGCCTTCTAGTGTCATTTAAGTAGACTCTTGGTCAACTAAACTGACCAACTACCGAGTATTTAACTGTTGTAATTCCACATGGCTAGGGTTACTTCTACAGTGCCATTTTCTAAGCTATGTTGGCATTATGCTATGTATATACCAAAATTATATAAGATTCATTTCAGACAGGTCAGTAGAATTGAAATATATAATTGTAACACAACTACACACACATATATATATATATATATATATATATATATATATAAGAATTTATTAAGGCGTGTTCCTGCTAAGTGCATGGGGTTTCCTTGCGAGAGTTCAAATTTTCCTAGTGAGAAAGATGACTTCGATTTTCTCATTTGAATTATAAAAGTGTTCAATGATTGATTGGTTTAGCAGTGGAAGAAATCTCAATACGCAGCATGCCCATGAGACTGACGGGCCAAGCTAGCACAACCGTGGACAACGTCATATGTGACCTGTACGCTCAGAATTGTATCTTGATCACGAAACTCACACACCGTTGAGTTATAAATCGAATGCCAATACATGGCGAGAGAAATCCGAATCACTTAGCTATAAATCGAACACTAATGTACAAACTGAGTTTACGTATTGTTTATTGATGAAAAGATATATCGTGAAAAGTTGTTTAATATTATTGTCACGATTTGGCTGTGAGTGAACGCCACAATATTGACCCGAACTCGTGACCTCTACTACGGATTAAATATTTTATTGAATTTATAGAGACCGACCCTGAAACTGGATTCTGTGTAGAGCGAACTAGAAACTTTGAGCTCTCGGATTAGTGTACCTTTGTTTTCAAATCCTGGCCGCACATTACTAAGTAATGTGCAGGGATATAAGACCATAGTTATCGATGTGTAAATGAATTCCTATGAACAACCTCAGCCTGCCGCTTCTGCTGACTGACTAGTGCCGATCCATTTCCATTTAGGTTTATATTATTGTTTATTATTATAAATACTCTACTTGTTTGCTGGGGAAGATCGCCCTCCCGACTCTCGTTCCTCTTTGATTGATAAGGCTCTGGTCGTCGTCCAAAATAAACCTGTAAAATCTATGCCGAGGCCTTCAAACTGGCTATGTGTGATGCTTCTCTAGCCCCTAACCATGTGTCGCGCTATTTCTGCGCGATGGGTTCTTTCTTTTCATGCCAATGGACTCTCTTCCTTATCAATATTTGACTGAACGTCTAGCAGTAGGATAACACTTTGTCGTTGTATAGACCCGAGTTTAATTTAGTATTTATAAATTCAGTATTTCTACTAGAACCCGTATTAGGGTTGATGAAAATATATAAAATTAAATTTTCAATGTTGCGGCCAAATTCAATCTGACAACAATGGTTGAGCATTCATTGATGATAAGACTTATAAGACCGACAATTGTATCTAGGCTTTCATCACTGACAATTGTATTTGGACTTTGACACTCATGAAGCACTGAACCGTTTCCAATTCCTATGTCTGGTTATAAAAATGAATTTGGGATTTTTAGGAAAGGGGAAACGCTGCTCAGAGCCCTAACCCTATTCAACATCGCATACAAGGTGGTGCTATAAACATAAAGCTACAAAATTATCTTTGATGCATCGTAAGTGTAGGTCATGTAAGATCCCAAAAGGTCCCAAAGGGTTTGAAAACGCTCTGATACCAGATGTAGTGCCCTAAACTGACAATTTTTAATAAAAAGGTAGTTTTATTGTAGATTGAAGTAAAATTCGTAAGTTTACTATCTTAATATGAAATTTGCAGCAGACAGAAAGAAAATTAAATCACAGAAGAATACTTGTGTGATGAATTTGAGATGTGTTGGGCTGTGGCTCTTCTCGTGGATGATGTAGCTGGCTTGGTTACCAAACCAATCTTTGCCTCCCAGCCAATCTAGGATTTTCCAGTACAATCCTTAGATCTAGAAGATATCTCTTCTAGCCCCCATGCCCAAAATTCCAAGAACAGTAGAGACCTTGTCCAAGAACAAGTTTGAACAATCAACTCTTTTCCTTCCTCCTACAGTCCTCTCCTTCTGTGTAATAAAAAATTTCTTTCCTCCCCTAAAATCCCAGTTTTACCCTTGTATACATTTTTCTCCCGCTGTCTCATTTTGTCAACCGTCTGTCTCCCTTACCCTCCGACATGTGGAGACCTACCTGTTCAGTTGCCTTCTCCACCGCTTTGAAAAGGCGGTTTTCCCTTTTAAATTTATTCGATCATATATAGATTTATTCCCGAATTACTTGTAGTTTGAATTTCAAGGTTTTAATGTAATTTTTAATTTATTTAATCTAGCTTTACTTTATAGTTAACTAAATTTTATAATTCATTAAACTATTTTAATTTAATTGCTATTTGTTAATTTTTAATTTTATAATGAATTTAAATCTATAATTATATTTTCATTTATAAAATCAATTTAATTCATAATCTCGTATATCCACTTTATTATTAAATAAGGTGTTAATTATGCATTATTACGATGGTATAAATATTAAGTCTCTTGTTCAACATTTTATCTTACTTTGGTGAATTTAGTTGTCTATACCACAAATCAATCCATTTCTTTGTACTTAGACATGTTCAGTTATTGACTAGTAGGTATACTAGTGTAGTACATGTGTTGCATGCATATGTAGCTATCATATGCATGCCTCGTATGCATGCTAATAATCAAATTCTATGTGGAATTCGAAATGGGTCATTACAGTATAGGAGCAAGTGATGCAGTGGCAGGAAGTGACAACGCAGTGGCTGGAAGGGACAACGTAGAAGACAACGCAGAGGTGACGCAAATTTGTGCAGTCCTCATGTAGAGCCAACATAGGGGTGATGTAGGAGGCCCAGGAGAATCATTCCGGGGTCATTTCTCATCAAAAAATTTGTGAGGAATTTCTCTAGTGTTATCATAGAGAATTTCTCTTCATTACTGCTGATTGTAAATTGTACAAGAAGGTTTTGTTGAAGAATAATGAAAACCCTCATTTGCTGCACCGGTTTCCCACATTGAGTTTTTCCAGGGACAATTGTCCAAAATATCTATGTCATTCTTGTGCTAGTATTTCCTTGTTGATTTGCTCAGTAATTGTGAAGTATGCATTTGAATTTATTTCGATATTTACTGAAGAGATTTATGCAAATAACTTACTTCTGAATAATAAGTAGAAGAAATAAATCAGATAATGCAGTAGGATTTCAAGTTGAAATTTTCAAATGGAATCAGAGCTGGGTTTCGCAAGCAAGCAGGAGGGTCTATGCCAAAGGGAACTCGTGGTGCTATCTTGGCAGCGAATCATATTCCTAAAGGGCTTATGCATTCCTTTTGCAGAATCCGTCGGAGAAGGGGAAAGCAAGGAGAAGATGGGAGATCGAGTTTTGTTAGAGTTGGCCTCTAGGCTGGAAAAAGAATGTGGTTGTTTATCGAGCACTGCGTCATCAGATGATTGGTATATTGATAGCGAAGCTTCAACTCATATGACTGGAGAAAGAGATAATTTCTTTAGCTATCAAGAAGAATGGATGGATTTCCAAATTACTACGGGAATCAAGACAAAGTGTACCCCTGCGAGAAAAGGGACCGTAGCATTTCAGACAGAAGCAGGAGAGAGTCTCCAAGCCACTAATGTGCTGCATGTGCCAGGTATGGGAATGAATTTACTTTCAGTGTCTCAATTGCAGGACAAGGGATACAACATATACTTTATCGGAAGAAAGGTCTATGTTAAACATCGAAGCTGGAAGAAGGCTCAGATTGGGACTCGAGGCAACAGACTATACAAGTTGCAGCGCGAGTCTCCAATGCCATTGGTAGGCAACAATTTAAGCGGTGAGTCAGATTTGAATGAACTATGGCACAAACGAATGGGGCACCTACACCATGGAGCTCTAAGAATGCTCAGAGAAACAATTACGGGAGTTCCAGTTCTTAGTACGCGTTCTAGGCAAATATGCTAAGGCAATGTATTCCAGGAGCAACAATGGGGCAAAAAGTGTATTGGGTCTAATACACTCAGATATATGCGGACCAATGTTCACTAGAGCTCTTGGTGGAATTGAATTTTTTGTCACTTTCGTAGATGATCATTCCAGGAAAACTTGGATTTACTTCCTAAAGACCAAAGATGAGGTTTTTGACAGGTTCAGAGAATTTAAAGCTATGGTAGAAAATCTGTCGGGGAAGAAAATCAAATTATTGCACTTAGATAACAAAGGTGAATATACTGATAAGGAATTCACAAATTTCTGCGCAAGGGAAGGCATCATAAGAGAATGGACCGCTCTTTACAATCCGGAGCAGAATGGAGTTGCGGAACGGAAGAACATGACTATTGTTGGGGCAGCAAAGGCAATGTTGTATGACTAGGATCTGCTTAGATTTTTGTGGGCAGAAGCATGCAACACAACTGTATATATTCAAAACAGGACCCCTCACAGAGCATTGGGCAAGAAAACGACCGAGAGTGTCTTCATAGGGATGAAGCCGAAGGTAAGCCACCTCAGGATTTTTGATAGTGTGGCGTATTGCCATGTTCCAGATGAGAAACAGAGAAAACTAGTTCAAACTGTTGGGAAAGGGTATCTCGTAGGATATAGCGAGACATCCAAACCATACATAATCTACATTCCGAGTAATAGGAAAGTAGTAGTAAGGAGGGATGTGAAATTCACGGAGGATCAAGCGTTCATAAAATATCGTGAAACGTCTATCGAAGAACAATCTGAAGATGAACCTCTTGTCTAGTGTCAACTAGGAGTATATCTAGCAAATGGACAACCATCAGGATCTAGCACTGTGACCAGTACTAGTATTTCTTCAAGAGAAGAAAATCCAGATAGCTAGCAGCGGATGGGACAACAGGAAGGAGAGATGATTGAGCCACCCACTGCCAGTGGAAAAATCAATAGAGAAGTACGACAGACGTTGAGGGACGCAAAGGAGTTTGTTGGGGCTCTTAGAACCGAGAAAAGGTAGTGTAGTCAGCTCGATAGATACTAAGCACAGGTAGCATAGGTTGTCGAGCCCTCTGGCTTTCAAGAAGCCATTCAACATCAAGTCTGTGTAGATGCTATGGTAGAGGAGTACAACTCTATCATGACTAATGATGTCTGGGAAGTCGTACCGAGACCACACGACAAATCAGTTGTAGGTTCCAGGTGGATCTACAAGATTAAGTATGCTGCAGACGACATCGTAGAGAAGTACAAGGCTAGGTTCATGGCTAAGGGATATGTTCAGAAAGAAGGGATAGGCTATGAAGAAACCTTCACCCCTATAGCCAAATATACCTCTATAAGATCCATTATATCCCTTGCAAGGCAGATGGGATGGGAGATTGACTAGATGGGCGTCAAGACTGCATTCTTGAATGGGGTGATAGAAGAAGAGGTTTACATCGAACAATCGAAAGGCTTCGAAACACATGAGAAGAAGACTAGTGTGTGTAGGTTGAAAAAACCCCTGTATGGACTCAAACATGCACCTAGAGCATGGTATGGTCGAATTGATGGATACTTGCAGCAGATGGGATTTGTCAAGAGTGACGTTGATCCCAATCTCTACTATCTTGCAGTAGAGAATGAGCCTCTGATTTTGGTATTATATGTAGATGATCTATTTCTGACAAGATCATCTAGGCTCATCAAAGACTGCAAGAAGAATTTGGCAACAGAATTCGACATGAAGGATTTGGGGCTGATGCATTATTTTTTGGGATTGGATGTTTGGCAACAGAAGGGAGAAATATTCCTTGGGCAAGGGAGATATGCTACAAAAATTCTAAAGATATTTATAATGCAGAACTGTAGACCCATGGCTACTCCAATGATTACCAATTGGAAGAAAATTGATGCATCTAAAGATAAAGAAGTGGACCCCACCTTGTATAGGCAGAGCTCATAGGGTCTCATGTATCTGGTCAACACCTGGCCAGACATTTGCTACGCTGTTAATTCCCTCAATCAGTTCATGGTAGAACCAAAAAGGGTGCACTGGGCAGCTGCCAAGCACGTTCTCCGATATGTGCGAGGGACAATTGGATATGGATTAAAATACACTCAAGGCGATGACATCATTCTGCTTGGATTCACAGATGCAGATTGGGCAGGAAGTTCAGTAGATCGGAAAAGTACCACAGGGTACTACTTCAACATTGGATCAGGTATGACCTCCTGGTGCAGTAAGAAGCAGAAGTCAGCACTGAGCACAACTGAAGCAAAATATATGGTAGCCAATACAACTTTGTGTGAGGCCATATGGCTTAGAAAATTGCTCGTGAATTTATTCAGAAGGATGATGGAAGCGAACGGTATTCTATGTGGTAATCAGAGTTGCATCAAGCTCTATGAAAATCTTGTTTTCATGATCGGTCAAAGCACATTGACATCAGGTGTCATTTTATCAGAGACTGTGTTCAACAAGGAGCAATGCAGTTGCAGTACATTCCCATGGGAGATCAGGTAGCAGACATTCTCACCAAGGCCCTAGGGAGAACAAAGTTTGTTCACTTCAGGGAAAAGATGGGGATGATTGATAATATGTTTTAGTAATTGAAGAAGTACCAGTTGAGAGGGAGATGTAGTACGGATGCAACAATGGCAGTGGGAGTGTCATGAGCAGTAGTACAGTAGCAACAACATTGCAGCGGTTGATGGAGAGGTTGCCAAATATCAGCAGTGCCAAGGATGCTTCAGGGTCAGAGCAGTATGTGGCAGGCATATTGTTAGAGCACCTTCGTCGCTAAGAGGGAGTGTTGATTTTTGGTAGCATCGGAAGTGCTCCAAGTCTCAAACTTTGTGGAGAGGCTTCGACACATGTATTCCAAAGAACCCAGAAATCATTTGTGGAAATTCCACTTGGAATATGTTTTATTAAAATAATTAATTATTTTAATGGAGACCCTAAGTCTAAACTTAGGGAAATTAAATAATTAAAGGGTATTAATAAAAAAGAGTGTGAATCTTTTAAAGAACATGGATCAAGTCAAGTTATGATATTAGCCGTTGATTAGAGATCTAATCTCGATCGTTGATATCTCAACAAGAAGGCTTTAAAGGAAGACTTGAGGGTCATTTGGAAGATACACCAGTGCAGATACTCAGTTGCCCAAGTAAAATCGATTTTCTCAGTGGCTGATGTTCGGCAAGAGAAAATCGATCTAGAGGGAGAGTTGCAGGTGGAGGAGAGACAGAGGGTTCAACATCAATTCGGGGTACAGGAGCAAGTGACACAGTGGTAGGAAGGGACAACACAGTGGCTGGAAGGGATATTGCCGAAGACAGTGCAGAGGTGACGCAGATCTGTGCAGTCCTCACGCAAAGGCAACGTAGGGGTGATGTAAGAGGCCCAAGAGAATCATTCCAGGGTCATTTCTCGTCAGAAAATTTGTGAGGAGTTTCTCCAGTGTTATCATAGAGAATTTCTCTTCGTTACTGCTGATTGTAAATTCTACAAGAAGATTTTGCTGAAGAATAATATAAACCCTCATCTGTTGGACGGGTTTTCCCACATTGGGTTTTTCTAGGGATAATTGTCCAAAATATCTATCATTCTTATGCTAGTGTTTCCTTGTTGATTTGCTCAGTAATTGTGAAGTCTGCATTTGAATTTATTTCCATATTTACTTAAGAGATTTATGCAAATAACTTATTTCTGAATAATAAGTAGAAAAAATAATATTAGATAATGCAGTAGGATTTCAAGTTGAAATTTTCACATAGAACATGTTCAAAGCCCATTTAGAAGGGCATGCCACTATGAAGTGCTCATTTTTTCCCTTGATTAGCAAGCTTATTTACTCAATTGCACTAATGAATTATTGTATTGGAAGGTGAGGAGACACATTGGATCTTATACAAGATTGTAGGTGGGTCTTGATCTTGGACTTGGTCTCCCTATACGTGATCCAATCCCCCAGAGGGTCATAATGGCATTTGTAGGGTAAGCATTGAGAGCTATGGGCCTCTAGCCATGCAGAGCATTGATTTCCACACCATGGGCTTCTTCGACACCACCACATTGTTTGTTCATGCCCCAATTATATAGAGATGATGATCCACTTGGACCACATTACCCAATCGGCTGCACGTTGCACCCGGCACTTGGCAACTTTTCTAGGGCCCAAAGGAGGTTTTGTCTCTCTCGGGAAGACATGGGAGGGCATGTGTCATCTTCTAGCCCTCATTGATGAAGCATGAACATGACCTTGAACCATTTGGAGACCCATGGGACCCATTTTGAGTGCACAAAGCCCAAATTGGGGTTTGGAGATGTTTTGCAGCATTTGGAGGGCATTTCCCTCTTATCCATTATTTTTGAGGCCCTTAGTCTCATTTTTAGCACATGAAGCCTCAACACTGCCCTTCTAGGCTTCCACGTCACCCTAGCGTGGCCCTAAGAAGGCTAATTCAACTTGTTTCATCAAATGGGAAGGAACCTCCTCCTAAGGAACCCCTGAAGAAAGATCCTCCCAAGAAAGATAATACCAATATCGATCCTTCAAAAGGGGAACCCAAGCACAAAACCGAAGACAAGGAAGTTGAACGTGATATTGATGTGGGTGTTGCTACAAGAAAAATGACTATGCAGGTTCCTATAAAGGAGATAGCTAAGCTTCCATCCCAAAGATGGCGACTAAAGAAAGCTTTTGGGTTTGAAGAAGAGGACCCACCTATCACGCTACAAAATATACACCTCTCTAACACCAACCCTAGTCATGAGCGATTTTTGCTTACCTTGGCCACTAATGACCTCCTTTTGCATAAATGCATGTTAGATTTTAGAGCGTCTACAAATATCATGCCATTAAAAGTCGTGAAGCAACTCAATCTAGACATTATTCATAAATACAAAAAAGTATGTGGTTTTGATCCTAAATCTGTTGAGGTTGAAGGCCTTATTAAAGATCTCAAGGTGTCATTAGTGATGAATAACGACATATGATTACTCATGGATGCTGTCGTTATTGATATACCTGATGTGTGGGGAATGTTATTGTCTAGGAAATGGGGTGCTATTGTGGGAGGTCAACTCCAAATGAATTTATCTTATGCCACTATCCTGCAACCTGATGGGACCCCGTTCATTCTTTATAGGGAGCCTCTATATTTGACTTATGTGGTGAAGCCTGGTCCCATCGCATATTATAAAATGCCCAAGACTAAGGATCCTTCCCCCATTCTTCCCTCCAGGAAGTCCACATCCTTGAGAGACCCGATAAAAAACAAAGCAAGAAGTTGGTGCAAAAACCTAGGAAGAAGTTCAAGGTTGGGGATGTAGTGTTGGTTGATAAAAATCCCTGCCCCTGCCAGGAATCATGGTAAGGTTTGTGAGGGATATTACTACATTGCTAGACTTGATTACAAACTTTGGTCATAGCCGGTCAAAATAAGTCGCATCACCCCTTTCCTTGGCACTTCACATTGTGTCATATGCATGTTAGAGTAGGATCCATTACATATTGGTTTTTGCATTAGAATTTAATTCCATATAATGTTATCATGCTATATAAGGTGCATTTAGATTAAATTTGCATTTTAGAGTAGATTTTATTTCCTGTTGATTTTATGGACTAACAAAGGCATGTGCGATCAAACGACGCAATCAAATCATGCTGCTTCGGTTGCTTTGTCTATGATGTGTAGGTAACATGTCTACGGTCCTAGGAGATTGCTGGTGTTCTGATGACCTCCTCATTCGAGCACATGGTTCGTGCACTCTACTGAGAGCTCATGTCCCAGTTAGAGCTAGATGTTATCCACCACCTGTGGGTGACCCCTATAGGAGAATTTTTCTCTTAGATTTGTCTTTAATCGACAGCTAGCAACCCCTTGCAACCACGTGATAGCTCAATGTGCTACTATTCTCGGCCACTCGAGCTAGCCATTGTGTAACCTCGCTCATATGTAATGATCACATGTTTGAAGGTGCACCATCCAACCTCGAAGGTATGAATTTTCATTATGTAATTGGGTGCTTATGCTTACTTTTCTTGGGCACATTTGGGCATGGATTAGTGGACATGGGTGATCACTATAGGAGAAATTTTCTCCTAGATTTGTCTTCAACCGACAGCTAGCAGCCCCTTGCATCCACGTGATAGCTCGATGTGCTACTATTCTGCGCCACTTGAGATAGCCATTGTGTGCCCTCGCTCATCTGTAATGATCGCATGTTTGAAGGTGGACCATCCAACCTCGTGTTGAGAATTTTGAGGGTTGGTGATTAATTCAAATTCACTTCTTGATAATTACTTGTGAGCTTACTTGAGTTACTTATGTCTTCTCTTGCTTAGCTTATTTAGTCTTTCATCAAGTCAATTACCAAAATACAAAAGACACAAAGTTAGGCTCCTAGAGCCAGGGCAAAACCTCTCCCTCTTGGAGAGGAAAACCCACAAGAAATTCTTCTTATAAACTTTCCAGATGACTCAGACCCTAGACCTTTATATGCTTCCAAGACCTTGTCATTGCTTCTTCATTGGTTCCTTCTTTCCTACACCTACCTACACTGATCTGCACCTGTCAACACCAAGGCTAGAGAGCTCGGTCTCTCCTCATATTCTTCCTTCTCCAGATGTATATGATCCTTGCTTTTGATATCAACACTTTACACAGTCCCGTTTTTGTACACTAACATAATCATGTTTTGGCACAATAGAATAGTCTCTTCCACATACAGAACACTGCCTTGATCTCGCATATATTCTAGACCTGAACTCGCACCTTAGACACAGAATTATCACTGAATAATATTACTCTTATAATAGTCCTCACAATTCTGTGATGGCGTAAACATTATCATAGAGATTCATCCTTCTGTAGTTAGTATCCTTGCTATACATACGTGATCGGTATTCATTTTAGACTTAATCGTATCTTTTAGCCTCAGATCCATCTACATCAATTCTCAAATAGATCCACATCTTGACACACTTCAACGCTGCCTTGACTTCACATTTAAACCAGACTTTATGATATATGTATTTCAGAGATATTTGTACTAAATCTTGTACTTGTCTGAAGTTATATCCTTTCGAAATCACAAATATATCCGCACTGTTTTCCTATCTCAGATCCGCTGTTCCTTGGTGCAAATGACCGCAGAGCTGACTGTATATATAATCATCATGTTACTGTTTTAGGCCGACCCTTCAAGTTGAATGGAGGCCGACTAGATCATTGTATATGTAGGCCAACATGAGAGAATATATGCTCCATCGTTTGATGAGGTATGTCTTAAACCATTCTCTCATTGTTTATGTCAAGGTCTTGGAACATTCTTTAGCTACTTCATATACATGACACTTGAATATATTTATGACCAGAAGACAACCCTAATGGACATCAAGAAGAAGTCTATTGACCTATAATAAAAATCTTGCTCATGAAACCCATGAAGCAAGTACGACAAAAATACATTTGATTATCTTTGTCTTCTTCTTTACATAAATACATTATTACATAGTCAATATGAAGACCGATCCTAGTTACACATTTCAACACCTCGAAGGTATGGATTTTCATTATGTAATTGAGTGCTTATGCTTGCTTTTCTTGGGCACATTTGGGCATGGATTAGTGGGGGGATTCGATAGAAAGAACATGCTTTAACTGTACTCTTTTTTCTTTACCTCAACTTTGGGGTTATTCTTGTATCCTAGGCTCGTGGGATCTCCCCTATTGGCTACTAGCTTTAGGAGTGGCACTGCATGGGAAGCCTTGATTTTGGTCATGTGGTCCCACTTCCTGACTCCACATCTCACTCCCCTTCGCTCATTACAACCCCTTTTCACAATTTCCCCATCTGGGACCACATTTTCCCATTAGGTCCATAACGTGTTAGCCTCCCCTTCCCCTTATCCACACTTTGGGTTGGGCTTGGAACAATGCCCCGGAGGTTGATGCAACTAAGAAGAAAGATAAAAATGTAATTTGGCCACATACAACAATGAAAGTACTGCAAAATGCAAAAGATGGTTGAGACAATAAAATTTAGTGGGTGGGAAAAGGCAAACATGAGCTCTACCCCTTATCATTATGGCCATCACCCTGGTTTCTAGGGACCCTATGAGTGCCCCCCTGCATCACTAAGAAATCCATGATTATCTCGACCCCTGGTGGGCGATGAACTGCCCCACCTTAAAGGGGTATTCACTACTACATCTTACACATGATGCTCTCATCCCTTTGAGTTCGAGCAGTAAAAAGAAGAGAAACTAGTAAAAGGAAAAAGGCATATGAAGAAGGGTGGAAAAACAATGGTTGGGGTAACTCATGTACCACGATTGTTCCCTCCTACATTCATACACCCACGGTGTCGACCTCCTTCATCATAGCTACCTTTGTACCATGGCATGTGGCTTGGATCCTCCCCTCTTGCCCCGCTCCATTCCATCATTATTTCACATGACACCTGCCATTTGATGGATGTACCATGGACCTGTCACTCATTTGTCAAGGAAGGTAACATTAGTACATGCTCAAAGCCCATTTTGAAGGGCATGCCATTATGAAGTGTCCATTTCTGCCCTTGATTAGCAAAGCTTATTTACCCAATTGCACTAATGAATTATTGATTTGGAAGGTGAAGAGACACATTGGATCTTATACAGGATTGCATGTGGATCTTCATCTTGGACTTGGTCTCCCCTAGGCCCTCCAGATGGTCATTGTCACATTTGTAGGGTGAGCATTGAGAGCTATTGGCTTGTAACCATGTAGAGCATTGAATGCCACACCATGGGCTTCTTCAACACCACCACATTATTTGTTCATGCCCCAGTTATACAGAGTTGATGATGCGCTTGGACCGCGTTGCCCAACCGAGTACACATTTCACCCAATAGCTGGCAACTTTACTTGGGCCGCCTAGAGGAGGTTTTGTCTCTCTCGAGGAGACATGGGAGGGCATGTGTCATCTTCTAGCCCTCATTGATGGAGCATCGACATGATGTTGAGCCATTTATGAGACCCATTTGGAGCCCACAAATCGCAAATTGGGGTTTGGAGATGTTTTGTAGCATTTGGGGGGCATCCCCCTCTTATCCATTATTTTTTGAGGCCCTCACTCTCATCTTTAGCATGCAAGGCTGTGACGCTGCCCTTCTAGGCCTCCACGTCACCCTGGCGTGGCCCAAAGAACGCTAATTCGACTTGTTTCATGGATTATCATGGTTGGCTTATAACCATGCATGGGTTACTAGACATTTTAGGCATTGGAGGGGCTTCGTCTTTTGAATTTTGAACTCTTAGATCATGTATAAATAAGGGAAAGCTACGCTCTCTCAAAACATCATCACTTGGATTTAGATATCTCTTCTTGAGAATTTTAGACCTGCAATTGTTGGATGAATTTTGGATGATTGGATGCATTTTGACTTTTGGAAAATTTCGCCATCTTTCTTTGAGCTTCTCTTTGGCATGTTGATGGATGTATATATTCTTGTTATCTTGTGAGTACTATTTGATGCTATATTTTTTCCCTAATGAATGTCTAACGTATGGGATGATGTTTCATGATGTTTGATGTGCCCTAATTTAATGTGAATTTGTTAGAACATTGAAGCTATTGGAAGTATTGCATGCGTTATTCATGGATCTTGATGAATGGATGTTCGTAGAGGTTAATTTTGCATATTGCATCCTTGAAATTCCGTTAAGTATTGTCAACAAAGTGTAAATTCCTAGAATAGCTGTGAAACTGCCTCCTTTAGGGCTAGGGAAGCTGCTTTTAGGTCTCCTTGAAGAGCAAAGTTCTTAAATCGATATGACCCTTGACTCCAATTCTCCCTATTGATAGGCACTAGTCTTAATCCTTGGTGGTCAAACCTAAATTGAAGAATCATCTTTATTTCATCTTCTTTTGCATCTCTTTCTTCGTCCCTGTAAGACTAAGGAAGCCTGTGTAGGGCTTGATGCGAAATTCTCTAGAGGAGTGTGTTTTGAATTCTGATTCGATAGATCTCTTCCTTAGTGTCTCCTCTAGGCAAATTTTGAACAAATTTCAATAGTGGAATCTCAAGAAAATTGATGCCCTAGCCACTGCACCAAATGGGAACCCTTGAAGCTCCCCTTCAACTTAGGGATTTCTTGAAATTTTGTACTTTAGTAGTATATCATTCTAAACCTTTTTTATTGACTATCTTGACCTTGGATGAGCTCTTATCTCATCGTATATCTCAAACCTAGGTCTCGTATAGTATTTATTTCAAGGGTTTTTTCAGGGAAAGTATTCTAGCTTCTCCCAAAGCTCATACTTCAATTGAACCTTTCCCTTGAATGAGCGACCTTGCCTCACTTCAAACCTATCCTAGGAATATCTATCATAAGTGAGGTATACTGGGACTCCTCTTGTTGGTGAAAATTTGAGAAGAGAAGGGGACATAGGCTATGGTGATAGTGGGCCTTTTTCCTAGGGTGTTGTTGTGCCCTCTAGCTCTATCCTACTTACTAGGCCTACTAGTTTTTGCAGCAGCAATGCTTTAGTGAGGGTGACAAAGATGTCTAGAGATGCTCCAACAACATGTGTAGGATGGATAGTAAGAGGATCCATGTAGGTACTAGGTAGAGTAGATGAAGTTGAACCCACAAAAGTGTCCCTTATACTTGGTGGGGAAGAAACCTTGAGGGCAGAAGGAAGGTGGAACTGAGCCACAAAGTGTCCTACCAAAGACTACAATGGTGCAATCGCTCAATGTTGCACATCCCTCTTATGTTTAGAGAGGCAACTGTTATCTTCCAAATTTCTAGAGGTTGATTCACTCTAAGAACCCCTATTATTTGCCTTTGCCTTTCTTGTTGAACCTCTCTCAAGGCCTTCTCTTGTGCTATTTACATATTGCATTGCCTTCCCATAGATGTGTGTTGTAGGACCCTTATATCATCAAACCACAACCACACCATTGTGTTCCCTCCCAATGCCTCTTCAGAAGCCTCTATTGTATTTCCCCCAATAGGGGAACTTGAAAACAATTGTCAATACAAACTGTATTTAGTCTGTAATGGGTAAAAAATAAAATATCTTTAAATTTTTAATGAACATCTTAGTTTGGATGTTTTACCTATCTTGTTTTCTGTGCTTTATAGTACGAAATTTATAATCTTTCTTACTTTAAAACCATAAGAATACAAACCACTTCTTTTGAAGGGGCCCCAGTTAGAGAAATCATTGGTAAATGTGTTAAATTGTGTTCAATTTTAGTTGTTATCCAATTTTTATATTGTACATATTTGAAGCTGTGCAATTAATACATAATTGCTTATTATGATTTCTCTCTTAGTGATGCTATGTTTTGAGGTAATTCGTACTCTCATGGCTTCCAATTTGTTACTGTTTGCAACAATAAAAACTACCATACTGCTTAGTATTTGTTGGCAAGTATCATGTTTTGAGATTTTCTAGTAACATGTTGGCAAATAATACAGTATTTTGACATAAATTTTTTTTACATTGAAATTTCAAAATAACATGCTTAAAATCTTGTTGTTTAGGTACTTTGTGCTTCTAATCAAGATCATAGCATTGTAGAACCATTGTTGCCCCCAGCGGAAGCTAAAATTGGTGAACAAGTTACATTTGTTGGGTGAGTTTTTCCTCTTTGATACAACTTACCAATAATATTAGAGTTGGTAGTTTTATATATGTAAACCCAACATTGCTAGCATGAATATAAGTACTATGAATGTTAAAACAATTTGTTTAAAGTGTCTCAATAATATGGAAAAAAAACTAAGATGGTAATTTGAATGGCTCTTTTGTCTTTCTTTTTATTTTTCTTTGTGACATACCTGTAGTCACAGGATGCCATAGGCATTCATAAGAGAAGGGAAAACCTGTATAGCCCAAAAGGACAAATAATTATGTGATAAATGGGAAGGTGCGGAAATGATTTACAGTTAAGAAACTGTTGTATATAAGTACTTAAGAGACATGACTAGTCTTATAGAGAAAACCCTTGAGAGACAGAACTATGCTAGTAATTAGGTTATGACATGCCTCCCTGTCTAGGAAGGCTTTCTTCTTGAAACAAAAGAGGATACAAAGCGAATCATGAAAGCTCCAAGAAATATTGACACATTACAGAAGCATCAATCTATTGTAGTCCAACTTTTATTTGATATCTATTGATAGGATTCTTGAATGAAACATCGTTGATTATGAATCCAAGTATTCCTTTTGAAAGGAATTGGAATGAAAATCTAATTTTTTAGGAGAAGCAAAGCGCTGTCTTTGTTCTGAAGTAATGTTGATAAGCTGAATGATCAGAGCGAGACTCTTGTGATTAAGATGAGGAAGATTTTTATTGAAAGTCTTGTTTTTCTTGGTTTCAAATTTAAGATACCCTTGATTATCCTTAAATTGTGTATTAATACTCTCCTAAGATACTTTTGTTGATTTGTTTGTTGATTAGGTTTCATCAGCAGTGACAAATTATGTTTAAATTTTACCAGGTTTATAGATATTTGAATAAATTTCTTTTCTACTTTTTCCATTGATATTTAGTTTTTTTCTATTTTTTCTAATTTGGATGATTTTTAATATTTTATTGAAAGATTTGTTTCTCTTGATTTCGAATTTAAGATACGCTTGATTATCCTTAAGTTGTGTATTAATATTTTCCTAAGATACTTTTGTTAAATTGTTTGTTGATTAAGTTTCATCTGTAGTGACAAATTATGTTTAAATTTTATCACGTCTGTAGATATTTCCATATTTGTAAATTACTTTTCAACTTTTTCCATTGATATTTCCTTTTGTTTTAGTTGTTCGAATTGAGATGATCTCTTTCTTAATTGAAGCCAATAAATTTCTTCCTGTAAAGTTTGATTTTCTTTTTCAATATCTGGTAACTGTCTTGCCCTTTTTTCCTTTTCATGGGCTTGTTATTCTTTACAATTGAAGTATTTACTATGAATTTTAGGGCCTCGTTGTGATGTTTTAATTTTTCCTTTTTTTTTTTGAGAAAAATTTCTAGATAAGTGATCATATTTTTTCATTATGTTTGACTTTTCTTGACTATGTTTCCATAAAGGCTTGTTCACGATTTTAAAATTTAGTGATACAATGAGAATTCTAGACTTAGAAATGCTTCTCATGTTTGATTATTTTGGCTTCAGTTTGTTAAACAAAGACAAACAGTTGAGCTTGCAATGACCATCAATGTGAGGCTTATTTATTTCCCTTAACTACTGATACATCCATGTTTGTAGGGTCCATTTGATGTTTCTCCTTTTCTGGGTTAATTATGTCCTAAAGTAATGTTGATAAGCTGAATGATCAGAGTGATAACTCTAGTGATTAAGATGAGAATAGGATTTTATTGAAAGTTTTGTTTCTCTTGATTTTGAATTTAAGATACCCTTGCTGATCATTAAGTCGTGTATTAATATTTTACTAAGATTCTTTTGTTGATTTGTTTATTGATTAAGTTTCATCAGTAGTGACAAAATATGTTCAAATTTTATCAGGTTTGTATCTAAATAAATTGCTTTTCGACCTTTTCTATTGATATTTACTTTTGTTTTAATTGTTTGAATTTGGGTAATTTTTTAAATGGAAAATATATTTATATTTTTCTTATTTGAAGCCAATAAATTTCTTCATATAAAGATTGATTTTCTTTTTCAATGTCTGTTAACTGTCTTTCCCTTTTTCCTTTTCATGGCTTGTTATTCATTATGATTCAAGTATGTACTATGAATTTTAGAGTCTCCTTGTCATGTTCTTCCAATTTTCCCTTTTTTTGAGAAAAAATTATAGGTAAGCAGTTATTATTTTTCTTTATGTTTGACTTTTCTTGACTAAGTTTCCATAAAGGCTTGTTCACAATTATAAAATTTAGTGATACAAGGGGAATTTTAGGTTTCATCCTGTTGACCACGCTTTGTCAATAGTCCTAGAAGCAGAGTACAAGGCAATAGGCAAAAAATTTCAAGGATCAATGTCATCATTTACCTTCCAGTTTATCATTGTAAACCCAATTTCTGCAAAAATTATTGTAAATGATGCTAGTATGACCATTAAGCCATGTAATAACACCTAGTTATGCGTATGATTTTTGTCAAAGGATTTCATCCTAGGAAGTTTTTTAACCTTCTCGAATTATGTGTGTTTGTAAACACAGATAATCGACATTGTTTTTCTTTCAGTTATAACCCCAAAGCTAGGGTGGAATTCATTGACAGGGTCTTAGGTGAGTCATAGTGTTTATCGAGTCTATGTAAAAGTGTGTTTAGAAATATTTTAGTGTTTTGTTACTCATAGTTAGAGACCATGGCTAAATTATTTTATTATAAACACACTTGGTTTCATACTAGATCATATTGTGTCGCAGAATTAGGTAGTGTCTTGAGGGTCTATGTCTAAATGTGTATGTTAAACACACACATGGTGTAAGGAGAAAGATAAACACACACATAGAAAGATAGGCATTCGTTACTTCTTTATTACACATAGATGTACATTTATAATACAATAATGTGACTCTTGGATTTATCTTCCAAGGTCACCTGGACTCCTTTGTGACTCTTCGCCTTCCACACCTACCCATGGAGGATTAGGTGTTCAACATTCTCCCCCTTAATCCGAAGGGGTATGTGTGAGTCCAAGAAGAAAGTTGTAATACAAATCTGCAAAGTATGCATGGCAGCACTTAGACTGAATCAACTCTCTGAAATGTTGGTATAAAGAGGTGGTTTAAGGATGACCACCAACACTAGAACACAACGCTTATTGTAGTTCCCGGAACTCTTCCAAAACTGGCAAGAAGCTAAGGGCTTCTTCTAGAGGAATTGTCCCTCATATCTAAAGGGAGACCTTCAACCTAAAAGAAGGGAAGTCTACAACCTCTGATGGTTTAAGGATGACCACCAACACTGGAATGCTTGATTCAATTCTTGGAACTCAACCAAAGCTGGCAAGAAGCTGAAGTCTTCTGCTAGAGGAAGTGTTCTGAAAGAGGAAAAATATCAACTTCACATGGATGGTTTAAGGCTGTCCATCAACCAAAGGCATGCTCATGGGCATCCGTGTTTTCGGTTACAACTCTGAATCTGGAATAACGAATTGTGGTTTAGGCTCGCTTGAACTGCTGTGTCTCTGGCTACAACTCTGAATATGGAATGAGAGATTGTGGCTTAGGCTCGCTTGATCTGACTTTGAAGCTTGTAGATGACCACCATTTTCTCCCCTGTCAGGTATAAGGTGAGATGATGGTGAAAACTCAACTGCAAGTTTGTTCAATATTCGAGAACAAGTTCTGACATGTGACTTTAACATCTTCTTGGCTGCTGATGCCCATTGCCAAGAAGCGATCCATCCAAGATGAATCTTTGTTCTTGCAGGAGGCTTGTTTCTGAAGCATCTGTGTGAAGAATGGGTGTGCCGACCACAGTGCTTGCATGGATGAAGATCAAAACAGTGATCTTTCATATGGTCAACTCGATCACAATGTTGGCATTTTACAATCTATTGTTGTTGTGGAAGTGGAGCAGGATCTGGAACAGTTGCAGGTGAACTGTCATAAAGAAATCCGACACTCTAAAATTTGATGGGCTTGGAGTAGTCCGGAATATGAAAGGATACATCCTTGTCATATCCAAGACCAGTTCTGTGCTTGTTGTGGACAAGCTCTTCCCAAGGTCTGATGATGGGCTTGGGAAGTGCAGACTGAGCTGCTGCATCTGCATGTAAATCTGCTCTTGTACAAGGAATTGAATGTGAATCGTCTGCAACTTTATATTCTTACTTCTGATGGGAGTCCTCAATTTTTTGAACAGAAACAGGTTCAGAATGGTGACTCTTTTGCTGAAGTTCATTTTGCTGAAGCTGAGACTCCAACTGCAAAAACTCAATCTTGTCTTGTGCATCTTGCAAGCAAGTTTGAATATTAAAAAGAGCGTTCTTGCTCATTTTTACCATATCATGAACACTGGAATGAATGAGGTTATTCAACAACTCTAATGCATCATTTATTTTAGCTATTTTTCTCAACAACTCAGGCTTCAAGAAATAAAGGGTGTCGGCTTCAATCGATAATGCACCCGTTTACAATGTGATTCAACTTACTTTCAAAAAATACAAATGACTTCAAAGATCCAATTATGGAATTCCCAAAGAACAAACTCTGCGACTCAAATTATGGAGGACCTCAAGGTATAGACTTGGCTGTCTAACCGACAAGCAACAATGACTTACATCAACAATTTCTCAACAACTCAAATTTACGCTTCAAACACTGATTGCAACTATGAATGAAGAAGCAATATCCACTCACAATGTGAGTACAATACAATGTCACTGCAAAATATTTTTGTAAATGTGCAGCAAAAAAACTGCTGTGCAATAACCCTTTAAGGCAGCTGGTTTTTCTCTTCTTCAAAGAGCTGTTTTACGCCAACAACAACTCAACTCAACAAAAGAAGGAGATTCAAAAACTTTGATGTTTGACCTTGCTGTACTGCTTCACAATAGAGAATAAGAGAAACTTCAAAAATCAGAAACTCTGTGTGGCCAAACTATGAGTGAATGCCACTACTGTCTTGAAAATGATGACCAACTTACAACATTTGTCTTCACATGTCAATCTCTTTCAGAGAGCCACCCATTTATATATGTCACAAATCACAAACTTCACTTTCCACTATGTATACAATCCATTTACTCATATGCCATTTCCTCTCTTTGCTGTTTTTTTTTTTTTGTATTAATTTTTGAGAAAAACAGAGGTATTAACTGGGGGAGGTTTTATCTAGGGCAGATTTACTGAGGATTTGTTTTCTGAGGAAGGGTGAAACTGGGGAAAGTATATTTGTAGAATTAAAAAAAAAAAAATCATTTACAGAAAAAAATGGGAGTGAATTAATCTGTAAAAAAAATTTAAAAATAAAAACGCTGAATTTAAAAAATTAAAAACGCAAAATGCAGTGGGGGGAGTTGTGGGAATGCTGAGTGGCCAAGATGTGGGAAATACGAGCGTGGAGGGGGGATGGGTTGAGTGATGTGAGGGGGGTTGTGGGTTGAGCGTAGGGAGTGGGCGTTGGGAGGAGGCGAGGGTAGAGGGGTCAGGCGAGGGAGTGGAGGGAGAGTGGAAGGGAAAGGGGACCGAGCGAGGAGGGGAGAGGAGAACGGCCGAGGGGGCAGGGAAAGCCGTGAGCAGAGAGGGGGGTAGGGTGGGATGGTCGTGAAGGCCGAGAGGCGTAGAAGGGTGGGTTGGGTGAGTGGAGTCAGCGGTAAGGGGGTATGGGTGGCGGTAGCGGAGTGTGGGAGTTGGGTGAGCGGGCGGAGTTTGGGAGTGCGGGTGTGAGGGCTGTGGGATGGGAGTGAGGTGGGACGGCAGGGGACGAGAGGTAAGGGGGCTGGGGTGAGCAGTTGGGTCTGCGTGAGGGGGCGGGGAGAGGCCGAGAGCTGGGTGGCATGGGTAGGGGTGAGTGCAGGGCGGGGGGGCGCCAAGTGGGTGACGGGTGAGAGTTCTATGGTAGAGTGTGGGCTGTGTTTGTAAGGGTAAGGGAAGAGGGGAGTGGGGAGTGGTTGATAGGAAGGCCGTGAGGAAGGCCGAGGGAGGAGATGTGAGGCTGCTCAGAAATTATTTTTATTTTTATTTATTTTTATTCTTTTTTTTTTAATGGAAGGAAGGAGTAGGTGTATAAACAGTAGAATATTTTCCACAACAGAGAACTGGAGAAATTGCAGAAATTTGCAGAAATTGCAAAAATTTCACATTAACAGAAATTTGTAGAAATTTGTAGAATTGTCATTAAAACTCAAAATTTTTTTTTCAAAGACCCACTTTAGACAGTAGCAGACAATATTTTTTCAGCAGCTCTCCAACTCAATCCTTTTCCAAAATTCAGAGATTGCACAGTAAAAAGTAGGCAGAAAGTGCAGAAAAATTGCAGAATTTGTAGTAAAAACTGACTGCAGCAGGGAGCAGTGAGAAAACCTGCACACTTCTGAATGAACCCAACAGAATGCTGCAAAAATTGATTTCTGAATGCTGCAGAAAATTTCTGAATGCTGCAACAATTGATTTCTAAATGTTGCAAAAATGCATAGGATTTTCGCTGATTTACACATGCCACAAAAACAAATGGCTCACACAAGGTTGAGCTGGTTATGAATGTATCAGCTCCGATACCATGTTAAACACACACATGGTGTAAGGAAAAAGATAAACACACACATAGAAAGATAGACATTCGTTACTTCTTTATTACACATAGATGTACATTTATAATACAATAATGTGACTCTTGGATTTATCTTCCAAGGTCACTTGGAATCCTTTGTGACTCTTCGCCTTCCACACCTACCCATAGAGGATTAGGTGTTCAACAGTGTATTTCCCCTTCTAAGGGTTGAATTAATTTGTAATATCTTGATGTAAAAATATTTTAGGGCATGGTTTCTCATAGTTAGACACCATGGCTAAAATATTTGAGGGTGGAAAAAATAATTGATCCCCTCTAGTCATTTAAATATTTTTTCTGGCAAATTTAAATGAAACTCTTAAGCCATAAAGTTAATTACTTTTGAGTCAAAAAATAATTTGAAAGTAATTAAATTCTCTCCAAGAGGAAAATAATAAAAAATTCGTCGGTAAAAAAAGAATTAATTTTTGGAAGTCTTCCACCTAGGGAAAAATGGATTTTTTAAGAAAATTTGACTCCTTGGACCTTGGTGGCTAAAAGTCAAAGTCAACTTTTTGAGGATATTAGTCCAAAATATTAATTTTTGGATTAATAAAAAATGGGTTTTAAGAGAAATTCGAATTTTCCCTCAAAAATAAAAAATCGATGGTGGAGATTAGAAGAAGATCAAGTTATTTTCAACAGATGAGATTATTTTGTTAGGGATCAAGCCAACTAGCCGTTATTCCAGTTGGATGGGTTTATTTCTCTCTCATCTTCTATATAAGGAAGCTACTAAGCTCTTCCTGTCATCTGTGAGTCTGGATAGTCTTGAAAATCATTTGTAATTGATCGAAGCTCTGCTGGATATTTTTTGCGCTTAATAAAGTCTTTGGGGTTCAATTCAAGGTGTAGCTCATTTGTTGATCTACGTTATGTGTTGGAGGTTTATTTTATATGCTTTGAGCTATAATATCGTTGGTTATTTTTCGATTTTTGCATGACGGAATGTCTATTGGTACAAGTATCATGCCTTAGGCGTTGGGTGAGAGTAAATACTCTAGATCTAGCGAAGTCTGGCAGGTTTCTCCAAGCTTATAGATCTATTGTATAAATCAAACCCCTCTTGTTTAATAATCTATTATTGGAAGTGCATTGTTACAGGTTGCTCCAACTCTTGACCTCCAAGTTGATAGCCTGTGAGGGGATCACACCCTTGTTTGGTTCCAGGTCTTAATCTAACGAATTTTCTTTGCACGATGGTTTTTCCATCTCAAAAAACCTTTTAAAATTCTATTTTTCTCAAAATTATTTCAAGTTTATTGCTGTGGTTTTAAAGATTTAATCTACTAACAAGAGCAAATATTTAAATTTTGTAAATATTGTGAATATTTGTAAATAAATCTAACCCTTGTTTATTTTTGAAACTTTGTAAATAATTATTGGGTTTTTGGGGTTTTATTTCAATTTTTGTATATATTGGGTTCTTGGGTCTTGTTCTTTTCATTTGTGCAGGTAATAGCTCAAGGGTTTGAAGCAACAATTATTTTCTGGGCTATTCATTCAAGAGAGGAAGGTTGATCTAGGCCCTTGAGGGTAAGATCTAGCCTCTCTAGCTTCGAGAAACCCAACACTTGACTAGAGAAGGAATCCGCTAGACTTTTAGGCTTTTTGGAGGCCTTTTGGGGTCCAATTTCTTTTTGGGTTAGCCGCTAGCCCTTTTAGGGCTTTTATAACTGGGCCGCGGGCTCTAGGAGCTCTTTTGTTCTTTGCTGAAGCCCTAGAAGGGCTCCTTTTGTTTCTACACAAGCGACAACCTTTGGAGGCTCAGCTGCAGGCCGTAAAGGCCTATTTGTGCTGGCCACAACCCTTAGAGGGAATTTCCCTCTTGGCCGCAGGCCCTTGTGGGTTTGTAGCCCTAGGCTGCAGGCCTAAGGGACCTTCTTATCCTAAGCCGCTAGCCCTATTGGGCCTTGTTTCCTCATCGTTCAACATTTTTGGGTAAGTTGTGGGATTTGGCATCATATTTTGGACTAATTTCTGTGGTTGTAGACCTAGGGCATCATTGGAAATTATTTTGGACTGATTTCTATTGATTTGGATCATAAATTTTGAGTTTGTTGGGCTAGCAATTGGTTTTGCAGATTATCTAGTCTCTTGGGCAAGGGTTTCAAGGGCCAAAGTTGCTAAACAAGCCATCAACCTACCCTAGGTTCAGTCACAAGAGGGATGATCCATTTGATCCAAGGCTAATACTTGTGTTGCAGGTGTTTAGAAGAGCTCTAGTGCTCTTGGAAGGTCAACTAGCCAACTAGCAAGGTCTTAGGGCCAAGGGTTTGCCCAGTATTCCCAATTTTCTCATTTCAATTTAATGATCAGATCTGATATTTCGTAATAACAACAGTAAAAAGCTCTGAATACAGATCCTAAATAAGCCCTAAAAATCATTGGCATAAGTCTACATTCACTTCACAATTAATCTCAATTAATAAGAAAGACTTATTTCACGATTTCTATGGTTTTCTAGCTAAAATTGGGTAGCTGATATAAGTATTTCTAAGTCTAATCTAAATATTTCTGAATCTGATATAAATGTTGCAGTAGTGAACTTTGTGAATTTTAAAGTCTTGATTCAAGTAGTCCTAATACATTTAAAAAATCATAATAAGCTTGGTTTGGCTAAGTAACTTAAGTGTTTAAAATAATCAGTGCTGTCTTGCTAGTCTCTCTTTACATTCTTGCATCATTGGTTGTTAATAATCTCAAAGAGCACTATTAGTAATCTCATCTCAAATAAGATTGTGCTCTAATTAACTTAAACATTGACATTTGGCTTGTGGTGAAGTTGCTAATATTCAAAGGTTGCTAATTGTCAAGGTTAATCTTGTGATATCATCTTTTTTAAGTAATATTGTGATCTCAATTGGATAATCCTATTGCTCATTGTGTTGAAGGATTCATAAATCTAGTGCTTCTTGCTTCTCATTGGTTATCTATTTAGAGCATTTGTCGTTTTGAGATTGCTAATCATTGGATAAATCTTGAAGTGATTTGCATTTTGTCATTTTGTGATCTTGTTTCATTAGCACATTGTCTTGGTTGAGATTGTCTTTATAATTACTCTCTTTAAGAACTTATTTTTGCTCTTGAATTGAACATCTAATTTAACTTGAAAGTACTTAAGAGGATCATCTAATAATCTCATTTAGGACATTCACTCATATCGTGCACTTCATTCTAGGATTAGTGGTGCATTGATTAATTTACCTCCAAGCATAAGCATGGTTGAAAGAGGATAGGACCACTTTTCTCACCCAGCTTGCGATGTTTAAACTTTAGACCCTCACTTCTGGTTGACACGGTGACCTTGTAGTTCTCAGGTCCATCGTCCCTGCAATGCTAGAGCCATTCGAGTGGTTAGAACTCCATGGGAGGTATCGTTAATATAGCCATTGCTATTGTAACGACTAACAGTCGAATACACAATGAAAATATTTAAAATACTTCGTAGACAAGGACATCCATTGTAGGATAGTAATTGTACAATAATTGATGTAGGATGATTACAAATGAGAATGAGGGCCTGCTTTCATACCTTAGGCAAGTGCCCTTTCATGAGCGGTCATGTCTATAAGACATGCCTCTTCATTACCAACTAACTAACCATTAGTTAAGTACTTATTATTTATTATTACATTTATATTTATATTTATTATTATTTTTATATGAATTGTATTCATAACATAGCCTTCCCCTTCAAAAAGCTTTGTTCTCAAAGCTTACTGATGAAAGACTTGATCTTCTTTTTTGTTTCGAATGTCTTCTCGTCTTGGTGTTGTCATCTTTGTTGATACAAGTTGATATGATCCTCTAAGTGACAAACAAAACTGTCGCACTGAGAAATGAGCAAAGCATCCTAGATTGATCTGCTGTGGAATCAAACTTTGTGATGAATAGTTATCATAGGACTGGTTTCTGCAAACTTTAGTATCCTCGGGGACATAATTTTGTCGTTTATTTTCTGAGCAATACTGGTGTGTAGCTTGACTGGAAAGTTTTCTTTTGTGATTTGGATGTCGATACATAGCTCCTTTGGTTTGGCTGTCCTTTATCATATTATTGGTTGATTCCTGATTTTCTTCAGGCACTATTGTTGTTGAGTTGGGGACTGAATCATCATTTGGAATGACCATCGTTTGAATTGCAACTTCTGCATATGTTTTAACTTCTCTAGATTCCTCTTCTTCCTTACTTGTGATATTGACTGGATCAAGATTTATCCCCTTCTCTTCAACTTGGACTGAAATGACTAACGACTTCAATACTTCATTTTGAAGTTGCTCTAACTTGTCATTCAATGATTTCTTGTCATTTTTAAGTTTTTTTATTTGCGTAAGTAGGGTTTGGTTATGATTCCTTAAACGTAGAAGTTCATCCTTTTTTGAACTGTTGACTTTATTCTTAGTAGCTTTATCATCTTTTAAACTTTTGATTTGTTCTAATAATGTTTGGTTAAGGCTCTTTAAGCGTAAATTTTCTTCTTCTTGTTCTATTAAACGCTTCTTGAGTTCCTTCTTTGTGGCTTTAGCTTTCTTGACTTGTTCGAGTAGTTTTTCATTGTGATCTCTGAGGCACGAAATTTCTTTGCCTTTATTGCAGATGGCTTCTTCAAGCTCTTTTTGCCTCTTTGATATAGATTTTTTGTTATCTTGAAACGTCAAGTATGAGATATCCTTAAAGTCTTCTAGTGAAGATGTTATTGATTTTGATTTGCTTGTTATGTCTCGAAATGTGTCCATCTTCCCCTATAAGGAAACATCAAAACTTGTTTCTCTATGTTTAACGTGAATGTATACAAATCCTTAAACAAAGGTTGACTGAGTATGATGTCAATCTCTCTATTATCCATCCTTACCACATGAAATTGAGATATGTACTCATGATGACCCACTGTCATTTGTAAATCACAAATTTTATACTCTTTTTGGTTAAAATTATTTTTCCTTATACCAATGCTTGGCTCTTGAATTTATAGCTGATTTGCCAAATCCATGTTGATATAATTTTTATTGTTGCTTGTGCTGATAGTGACATTAACTTCTCTTCCTTGGATACTTCTTTCTAATGTAATTAGTTTGTGATTCGTAACTGAAATAACTTTATAGGAATTTTTTTTCATTATTTTAGAATTGAGCTCCATCATTTTTTTTCAATGATTGATTCCATTTTGTTTTGTCGAGATGACTTGAGGTTTTTAAAAGTAACACTTTCTAATCTTTATAGTAAAGTATTACTAGTCCTTTTTTTTTAATAATTTAATTAATTAATTAATTTTAATTAATTAAATTAATTAATATATAACTATGTTAGAATTATATAATATAGTTTATATTTAATGAATATGTAAATATGTCAAACCTTATATAAAACATGGTTTTAAAAACGTGATGTTGCTCGGAATATTCAATCGACGTGCCTCAAACTTTACAACGTATCGAGGGATTGGTGGTCACGCTTGTTTGACCAATTCGTCAATTAAATGTGGAGGGTGGCCCAGCGTACAAGAGCCATGGCAGATGCAAGTTGTAGATGGGTCGATACACCGATCGCTAGGGGTTTTACGTGGCAGGAGTTGACGGTCAATGAATAGCGTGGTCGTGGAATCCGGTTCTCTTGAGACGTTGATGCAACCATGCGGCTGATGGATGAAATGGTGGTGGCTTGGAGTGTTCGGCTGACAGTGGTTGTGCGGGAGCAACAACGAATGGTTGTGGTGATGGGAGGCTAAGGGTGATTGTATGAGGGTTGTGTGCAACCAAAAAGGGTGACTCAAGGTTGGCAGCGGGCTGCAGGAGTGAGCGATACGATGGTGGAGACATTCGTTGTAGTGGCGTGAATGGTTGTGTAGTAGTCGTTGAGAGGTCACGGTACTGACAGTGGAGAGACAACATGGGTAATCTGGAGGTGGTTGCAGACAAAGGAGCGGTCAGTGGGTTCTTTGAAACAGATAATGGCAGCGACAAATTGGACATCAATTTATATGGCACGAACTAGGAACGATGAGCGATTATGTTTTTGTACTGTGGTTAGAGTAGGGGTACAGATCGAGTAGCGACGATCGGGATTGCAGAATGCAGAGGCAGGTTATGGAAGTCGAGCAAGAAGCTGTTGTCAGAAGGCGACAAAGGATTGGGTTTATGCAACGGTCACCGAGGATGTTGGTGGGCGAACAATGAACTATTGCTAGCGGCGGTTGAACTCTGCCGTTTTGGGGTGACGAGGGGCCAACTAGGTATGTTGTTTTTGTTTATATATATATATATTTTGTTTTTGTTTTATTTTTTAATATATATATCTTAATTTTTTATATATTTTTTTTCAATATAGTTTTTAATAATTTTTTATTTTATTTTATTTTATTTTTATATTTTTTTATTATTCTAATTTTTTTCTTTTTATTTATTTTATTATTTTTTTTTGTAATTTCGTTTTGAAATTATTAGTATTATTATTTTTTTATTTTTATTTTTATTTTTTTAAACACTTTTTTTAATATGATATGTATTCTTCTTTTATACATAACCCGTTTTTTGTATATTTTTTTATATAATTGTTTTTTCACTCATTTTTTGTTTTTTAACTTTAATATATATATATATATATATATATATATTTTTTTTTTTTTTAATGGCGACACGCTTAGTAGTGAAGCTGGTAGAATGGAGAACCTCCTTTGTAGCGAATGCTTGATTTGATAGAAACAAGGTTGACGACGAGTTGAAGACCAAAGGCCAGTGATCGTAGAACGTAGCTCTGATACCAATGTAAAGACCAACAGTCGTATATGCAGCGGAAATATTTAAAATACTTATTAGACAAAGACATCCAGTGTAGGATAGTAATTGTAAGTTATATATTGTATAAATAATTGATGTAGGATGATTACAAATGAGAATGAGGGCCTGCTTTTATACCCTAGGCAGGTGCCCTTTCATGAGTTGTCATGTCTCTAAGACATGCCTCTTCATTACTTACTAAATAACCATTAGTTAAGTACTTATTATTTATTATTACATTTATATTTATATTTATTATTATTTTTATATGAATTATATTCATAACAACTGTCTTTCCATGGGTTTCTCTCCACAACCTACATTTGAGACTAACTTCAAAACAATTGAGAGAGGAATCACCTAGATAGACATTTAATCTAAAAATTACCAAGATCTTGCATATCACATAGATCTAGGTGTCACATCTCATTTATGATGGTTTTCATTCTAGCAACAACTATTCATCCTATAACTTGGAAATTAATCTATATTGTACCAGTGAATTGGCTCCATAAGGCACTGGTCTCTCAATAATATAATTAAATCGTGCTAATAATTAAACTTGCCAATCATCATTAACCAAGTTGCTAGGCTATTCAGTTGTGTCTCCCGAACTTGTTGGTTCTTGACAAGTCTTTCATCCTCACATTTCATATGGACTACCCCCCATAGCCTGCCTTAGGGAAACAACTAGAACGAAGACGACATAGATCAGAGTGACAACCCCTGCCTTGAGCGTTGTCGCATTCATGTGTACAATTTTAGCGACAACACATCCTTGAGGTAAGACTTTGGACGACATGGCAGTTAGACTTAGAGATGCCTCTCATATTCAATTATTTTGTCTACAGTTTGTGAACCATATACAAACAATTTTGCTTTCAATGACCATCAATGAGAGGCTCATTTTCTCACTTAAATAACCAATGATGCATAACGATAAATATAGTGAGACATTGGGCCTTTGAGGAGGCCTATTGAAGTCCAAGGGGTGCCATGGTGTAAAACTGGACTCCAAACATAGTGGACAAGGGGTTGGCACCTTGTTTTCCAAGCAAGAACCTATGGTGTTCCCAAGTGGGTGCAGGGGCACAAGAACATCCTCATGGGTCTCCAAGTGGGTTGAAAATGCTGGTAGACCATCTGTAAGGGCTAGGATGATGACATAAGCCCTCCCTCTGCAACGGGAGACATCCTTTGGACGTTGGAATATCTGCCAAGTGTATGGTGCATGTGTGGAGCTAGTTGGGCATGGTGGACCGGATGCATCATCTTCATCCAAAAGGTGGAACACGAGCAATCAACGAGTTGTGCTGGGGATCCATGAAGTACTCTTTGCTATGGTGGAGGCCCATGGCTCTCAACACTCACCTTGCAAGTGCCAATGTGGCCTTCTAGAGGGCTAGGACCTCGTATAGGGAGACCAAGCCCCTAATGGAGATCCACCTGCATTCCTGCATAAGATACAATGCGTCTCCTTGCCCTCCAATACAACAAATCATTAGGATAATCAAGTAAAATAACTTACAAGTCATGGAATCAATGGGGCACTTCACGGTGGCATGCTCTTCCATAGTGGGCTTTGGCATGTACAAGTGTCTCCAAGCTTAATAATGGGCTAACCATGAACCCTACTAGGCAGTTGCAACTTTTAAAGGGGGGGGGGGACATGTCCATGGTACATCCCTCAAGTAGTAGGCGACAAATGATATAGTAATGGAACAGAGTGGTGATCAAGGGATTCATCCAGACCACATGTCATGGTACAAGGTTAGCTATAATAAGGGAAGTTGACACCTGGGTATATGAGTGTAGGAGGGAAAAAATCGTGGTACATGAGTTACCTCGACCTTTGTTTTTCCACCCTTGTTTTCCAAGCTAGAACCTCTGGTGCTCCCAAGTGGGTGCGGGGGCACAAGGACATCCTCATGGGTCTCCAAGTTGATCGAAAATGCCTGTAGACCATCTATAAGGGCTAGGATGATGACATAAGCCCTCCCTCTACAATGGGAAACATCCTCTGGACCCTGGAACATCTGCCAAATGTATGGTGCATGTCTGGAGCATCCTCATCCAAAAGGTGGAACACAAGCAATCAACAAGTGGTGCTTGGGATCCATGAAGTACTCTCTGCTATGGTGGAGGCCCATGGCTCTCAACACTCACCTTGCAAGTGCCAATGTGCCCTCTAGATAGCTAGGACCTCGTATAGGGAGACCAAGCCCCAAATGGAGTCCCACTTGCATTCCTGCATAAAATACAATGCGTCCCCTTGCCCTCCAATACAACAAATCATTAGGATAATCAAGTAAAAGAGCTTACATGTCATGGAATCAATAGGGCACTTCACGGTGCCATGCCCCTCCATAGTGGGCTTTGGCATGTACAAGTGTCTCCAAGCTCAATAATGGGCTAACCAAGGACCCTATTAGGCAGTTTCAACTTTTAAAGGCGGGGGAGATGTCCATGGTACATCCCTCAAGTGGTAGGCGGCAAATGATATAATAATGGGACGGAAGGGGGATTAGGGGATTCATCTAGAGATTCCAGACCACATGTCATGGTATAAGGGTAACTGTAATAAGGGTAGCCGACACTTGGGTATATGAGTGTATGAGGGAGCAAATCGTGGTACATGAGTTACCTCGACCTTTGTTTTTTCACCCTTCTTCATATGCCTTTTTCCTTTGATTGATTTTTCTTCATAACTGCTCAGGGCTCTAGGGAATGAGAGCATGTTGTGTAATATATAGCAATGGAAACCCCCTTAAGGTGGGGTAGTTCATCGCCCAACAGGGGTTGGGACAATCATGGGTTCCTTTAGTGATGGAGGGGGCTCATCTAGGGCCCATAGGAACTAGTGTGATAGCCATGGATAAGGGGTAGAGCTCATGTTTGGCTTTTGCCCACGTGCTAAATTTGAATGTCCCGGCTATCTTTTTCATTTTGTGGTACATTTCTTGTTGAGAGTGGCCAAATTATGTTTTTTATTTTCTTTTTAGCTGCATCAACGTCTGGGGCATCGTTCCAGGTCTGACCCAAGGTGTGGACAAGGGGAGGGGGAGGCAAACCCTATGTGGACTTGCTAGACACACGTGGACCCGATTGGGAAAAGAGATGAATAGGTCTAAAATGAGTGGAAGGGGATCATGTATGTGGTGTCAGGAAGTGGGACCATGCAACCAAAGTCGGGTTTTCCAAGTAGTACCAACCCTAAAGCTAGTTGCCTGTAAAGGAGATCCCACGAGACTAGGATACAAGGCTAACCATGGAAGCAAACAGTGGAGAGAAGTTTACAGACCTAGCCCACTCTTTCCGTCAAATCTCCCCACCAATCTATGCCCAAAAGTGCTCATGACAAGTAAGAAAAATTACTCAAGTATACCAATGAAAAGCCATACCTTTAGGGTTGGAAGGCCCACCTTCAAACATACAATCATAAGAAGTGGGCGAGGGACCACATGGCTGGCTCAGGTGGCGGAGATAATGACACATCGAGCTATCTGGTGGCTGCAAGGGGTTGTTGGTTGTCGACAGAGGACCATTTAGGAGAATTTTTTTCTCCTATATACACTACGCACAAGTGGTGGGTAACACTTCCATTAGCCTCCAATGCATACTTGACATTATCACCAAGCTCCACATGGAGATAATCTTGCTCCTTGACCATATTGGTGAAGAGCTTACAGGATCTTGGGATATGATGAGAAGCTCCGTTGTGCACAAAACATGCACCAGGTGTCATGGTCCCTGAAAAACATGATACTGTTGTAAACTCCACCCCAAATTTCTTAGTTAACTCATCCATTTTTGCAGATGCAGTTGTTGATGTCTTCCCTTTGCTTGTTGGGGCACTGTTTAGCATAGTGACCATATTCGTGACACACAAAGCACTCAACTTTGCTTATGTCCTTTTTCTCTCCCTATGAAGTTCCTCCTCCACTCTGGTTTTGCTTCACTTTACACTTGCCCTTATTTGCTTTCTCAACAAGAGCAAGTTCCTCATCTCCACCTCCTCCTCTACATTGCTAACTAGATATTGAACTCTCCCATATCTCCTTTTGGGTGAGTCATCCCACTACCTGGTTCAATCTGGAAGCTTTTCTCTAGCAAGGATACGTATTACTAAGGTAGCTCGTTGCTTGGTACAACCACGCAAGGCTATATTGACAAGTTCACCCTCATCCATGGCTTCCCCAACAACTGACTGTTCATCACGAACCTGTTATATTCTTGTGAAGTATGAGGCGACAGTTTCAGATCTGTTCATTCTTACGTTTTTTAGTTTCTTTCTCAACACCATCGTCCTATTTTGGTTGTTATTTTGGTACAAGTTTATCAACGCTGGCCACATTTGGTGAGTTGTATGCTTCCTAGATATGAGTGATAATGTGATCCTGCACAACATTCAATATGATCCCTTTAGCCTTCACATCCTTTAAATTGTGTTCGGCTGCTTGTGTACGATCCAAGCAAACTTGGATCTCTTTTCTGCAAGTTCTCATAGGCTATTTGCCATCAGAAAAATAGTGATCCTTTTCTTCCATGGATTGAAGTTTGTAGCCCCCTCTAACTTGTCTTCAAATCTCAGACTTGATGATGCTATTTTGTAATATCCCTTTTGGAAAATATCCTCAAACACCACTAATTTCTCTAAGTTAAATGAGGTTTCCCATTGAGATATTTTGTCAAATAGTTTGTAAATAAACTGCTGTAGGTGTACTTTTGAGTCTTGACACTCGAGTTTTATCGCATAACCAACGAGGGTAGCAACAAATATATATTTGTATGGACAACCAAATTCAAGAGAAGCAGTGACATAACATTTAACACTTAAATATGAATGCTACAACTTCTTTTAAACTAGTATCTCTCCCATATAGAAACCCAGAAAGATATACATCGAATGTGCGAGCATTATACAGTCATCAAGCGAACAGAGAACATAAACTCTGAGGCAAATCTGATTTATAATTAAGAGCACAAATTCAAGCTTACAGGGCCAATGGGAATGTAACACCTGGAAAATGTCCAAACTGATATGAAAATCAAAGTTGACTGTTTCATGATCCTCTTGGGTGCACAGGGAGCATTTTGGTCATCTCACTTGACAGGCTGCTATAGCTCTTTCCAGCTTCAGATCTGGGGGTTGATATCAAAAGACAAAGCTTGATTGGGAAAAGCTCTTGATGCCAAATAAACTGCTACAGGAGTATAAAGGGGCTTCAGATCTGATCAATCTCCATTCTATCAGAGACTTGGCACCCAATTTCTTCAACAGTACCACTCAGCCTTCAAAATCTGATTGGAATCTCTGATTATCAGCTCGACTGAAACAAGCTTCAAACAATAAATCTTGGCTTGATGTTGTCAAAAACCCAACTCGACCCCTTCACATGAGCTGCCACAGGTCTGCTATCAAACTCGACTTCTTTGACCAAGCTGCTACATGTATTGTACTATCACTTCCAGATTTGACAGATGAGCAAGCTAGTGGCTCCTTGGTTGGTAGTTCAATTCCTTTTTATAACAAAGGCTTGGCACCAATATCCCCCACACAATTACTGCTAAATTTCGTCAAGAGACAAATTGGAGGAGTTGTCTTATCATACCCTTCACTTAATGGCCGAGATAGGAGAGTTTTTAAATCTTTAGAAATAAATGCAGCAGCCCAATAAATAATAATCCTGGAACATATCACAGGCACTTGGCTTTCCAAGGAAAGACAATAATTCGGCTGCCTTAATCCCTTACGTAAACATTTCAGCCTTAACTGCTCAAACTGATTTGGCTGCCATCATGTGAATTTTCTCGGCCTGTCATAGATGAAAACTTGAAGTTTATGGCACTTAAATGCGAGATGACTTTCGCTCTCCTTGGTGCCAAATATGAAACTCAGCCCTTGGGAATTTGGCCCAGTTGCTAGAAGAGAAATACACCTTCTTGATGTAAATTTACCACTGAATTTCTTCCTCTTGCAAAAAAAATTAATTTCTTCAAACTCGTGCAATAAACCCAAATAGAAGATCGGAAATGATCTTCCCAAGAGCTAACTAGGGTGGCGCACTTGGATTCCACCGAAGATAGCTTTGAATTTCGCTTGAAACTCTTTGAAACTCGCTTGAGCTTACTTTCAAATGTTAAATAGAAATGATAACATAAGATTCTTTGCAATTGGGTCTCTCTTCTATTTATAGTTATCTGTTAAGCCTACTTCTAGCTTCTAGATTCTCCTTTTTCCCTATTATTTTACTGGTGGGGCCCATTTTCCACTAGGAGACTTTTTGCCGCCGTTTTGAATAAAATAATCATTTGCCTCCTTTCTCAATAAAATATTGTTTTTCCGCCATTCTCCAATAAAATAGTAACTTTCCTCCATCCTCCAATAAAATATTAATCTGCTGCCATTCTTCATTAAAATAATGATTTCTTCCTTCTCTCACAAAATAATATCTCTCGATTTTAATATTTCCAAAATTATGCAAAACTTCTAAATGATTTTTGCATGCACAAAATTTGGGAACATTACATATTTCACCAGATCCACTTTAGCCACAAAACCCTTGTTGCAAAATAAAATTTTTGCCGGTAAAAATAATTAGTTGTTGTAAAACCCTTGTGCTATATGATCTCCCCACAGAGTTTCTATTACTCTAAGAGTCTAATACCATGTTAATTCTCTAATACCAGATCTGATTTATTTATACCTCAACAGTTATTTTATAGCTAGAAATTATTTGCTCAATAATATTTGAAAGTTGCTGGAAAATAAAATCACTGGTATTTTAACTTTCAGAAATGAAATTTGCAGTGTAAATAAAATAGTGTAATCAATCAGTCACACCGCAACGGATATTTCTGCCCAAAACTATTTTCCTTCACGTTATATTACTCAAGCAAATTAGGGCTTAGACCATGCTGGAACTTAAAAATTGGCTTCAAGGAATTCGGTCCACTCGAAATTGGCTCTCTTGGAAGATTTCGGCCTGGGAGAATTTGGCCTCTCTCACTAGCAAACTCGACCCCTTCTCACCTTTTACGACCCCTGCACACTTGAGAAAATTGGCCCTTGGATAATTCGACCTTCCTCCAAAACTCAGCCCTCAGTGATTCAGCCTCTATTCTAGGCTTGGCTTCCCTTAAATTTGCTCCTGAAATTTCTTGTTGCAATCATTTTCCCTTCTCTTTAGTTGTGGAGTCTTAACTCCTAGAGAAAATTGCTCTCTCAACAATAGCATTGTAATGTGTCTTCGTCCTCTCTAATAGGTTTTCTTTATAATTTCTCCATGGGCCAAATCCCTAATATCCAAAGTGATTTAGGGCTAGGATTAAATCCAAGCCTTCTTCGATCAATAGTGGAGATTAGATCTAAGTCACTTAATTATTTATCCTTAGGAAAACATTAGCCCAAAGTGAAAATTAATTAAATAATTAATCAATGTACTTTTTCTTAAGTTAAAACTTAGGAAGCAGATCATATTAGTTGCTCCTCTCGAACAACCACCTAAAGAGGACTTCTTCTCCTGCATGCTAGACAAAGCCTATGCAGAAGATCTGTTGAAGCTACAAACTCAACATGTTGCACCATGATTACAGGATAATTCCCTCCTGTATGGGGGGTTTATTGCACACCCACTCCTAATTTCTGATAGTATTATGTTTGTTATTCTATTGCAGGAAACTGAAATTGTATTCTTTTTAAAATTGACCAGACCATTCAGTTTTGGACCTGCAAAAGCAGGACTTTATTAACTTTAGTCATTTCATACTTTTATTTGCACAATAATTTCTTAGGCTAAAAGTCTTACTGTGATTCAAACTGAGTCCCTGTTAGTGCATTCATAAATTCATATTGCCAGGTCCAGGTATTTTAGATATTTTTAATGTTGTTTTCCAAACTGACAACCAAAGTATCACATCTTTTATTAAAAAAATTTGCTACTGATTTGGGATTCATTTGAAGCTTATCCCTATGTAATGGCCTTTTATGTTATGTTTATAACTTTTGAATGCTAGCTTGGGGAACTATTGAAGCCTTGTCATGAGATTATAGTAAACAAAATTAACACTGATATAATATACAAATTCATCCAGGTCCATCTCAGGTTTCCGTTTATTACTCCATTACTTATTCCTTCTCTTTTGCTATGGAGATTACTGATACTTGTGTTGTAACTGATTGTTTTCCTGTAATTTTCTGCTATAACAGGCAAGAAGGAAAGCCAGAAGAAGTCTTGAATCCAAAGAAGAAACAGTTGGAGAAAATTACACCGGTAAATATGTTTTTTTTTAAACAGAAACAGCATTTCATGCATGCCAATCTTCAGAATTCCATGCTTCTGCTCAGCATATACAAATATGAATTAAGTTTTTAAGTTGATTGATTGATTGCCAAGTTATTTTCCTCTGTATCGCCTAATGAAAACATCTTTCCTTTTACTGAAATTACCAATGTATCTATTCATGTTTCAGATAAGTTTTAAGATTTACTCGCAATAGAAAGCCCACATCTGCAGAGAATTATATTACAGCATATACCATGGAGTATTGTTCTCAATCTGCAAATAGAATAGCCGGAGTATGTTCATTTATACATTTCAGTCCCATTCACTCTAAATATCTCTCACAATTGTCAACTAAAACTATGATGGGTGCCTGGGGCTCCTTTTCTCTTGTAGGATTTCATATGGGTGTGTTATCACCAAGAAGTACCTTTATGGTAAGAGCCTAAATGTGTCTGGATAACTCTAGGAAAAGAACCAGTATCACCTTGCTCAATTTCTCTTGCTTTGTGTTGGTGCTTTGTCAACTGCAGGGGGGGAATCTTTAGGTAATTTATGGTTTCTAGTGTTATCAGAACTGGACTGGAACAGGTGGAATTTGATGGGCTGACTGGTTTGGGGGTTAAAACGGTCCAGTTCCAGGTCTGGAACCGGAAATGGCTGGTTCGGTACCAAACCAACTTTTTTTCACTGAATTGGCCAGTTTTGTACCGAACCGGCTGGTTTTGTACAATTTGATCAAATATGTTCTAAACACATTTCTTTTTAAATAAACAAGAATTTTTGAGTGGAGCAGCCTAATATGCATGCCTATGGCTCTAGTATTGCTATGCAATTCATGGTAATGTTAAATTCTTAAAGTAAAAAGAGGAAAATGAAAGAAAAAGAAAAATGTCACTTTTAATTTAATAATTTAACATTACCACTTTTATTTAAATTTTGAACATTACCATGAAATGACTCATGATGTTTGAGAGTGGTTCCAACCTCATTGGATTTCAAATGGAGAAAGTAGAATTTTAGATTTCACTCAAAATCCAGCAGACCTAACAGTTTTTCAAGATTTCAGCATTGGGGGGATTGCAACGTTTCCATTGGATTTTTTCATGTACGTGTTAAATTTCAAATACCATCCCAAATTTTTTTTCTCACGACATTTAATTTTATTCCTTTCAATTTATTTAATTAGCCAAATAAATACTGAATTACCGAAAAATAAAATCATAGTTATTTTTAACTTCAAGAAATGCATATATGCAGTATAATTAAAATCAAAGAGATCAATCACAGAATCACAGATTGCAAAAATAGTTCACCCACATCAATTCTCCGCCATCTATTAATTTGGAAAATTTGGGTTTTCGACCCACAAAGATACAATGAAAAATGCAATAACTGAAACCTATAACTCGACCCCCACAGGATGGATTTGGCCTCCTAGAAATCAACCTCTAGAAAAAATCGACCTGGAGAAATTCAGCCCAATCAATCATTTGGAAAATCAACCTGTGCCCCCCTTGTGTGCTATCACTCTGCCTCAAGAAAACTAGCACCCCCACCCCCCTGAACAATTCTTCTTTCACCAAACCAGATCGACCTTCCTCCAGCAACTTGGTCTTGCAGTCTCCTCAATTCGCCTTTAATTCACCTCTACTTATCATCCTCTGCGCTCTAGTTGATTGAGCCACTCACACTAGAGAAAAACGATCTCTGTGATGACTCACTCTCTTGAGTTCTTGTGTGTCTTCACCTCTTCGCTAGGCTTTCTTTATAGCCTTCTTTAAACCCAAATCCATAACTCTAATCACCCTTCTAGAACATCTTGGAGATCAATGATTGATATTATTTCTAAGTCACTTAAATAGTTATCTTATTTATCATTAGGAAATGACTCAATAGTTCACAATAATTAATTGACTTAAATTGTTTTACTTTTCCTAAGTTAGACTTAGGAAAGAAGACACAAATAACTTACTCCACGAAGAAAGTACCTAAATAGGCAATAAATCTTCTCCCACAGGCTTAAGACACCAATCCTATGTAGAAGGACTTCCAAAGCTACCATAAGCTTCAACAGTATGAGGGTATGGAACTAGTATTTAATCAAGAGCACCAAGCCCTCTACGTACCTTGATGTTAGTGGCATTGCTTGTCAAACTCCTCTATCAAGACCCTACTAAAAATATACCCATCACTCAAAGAAAATCTTGACTGGATATGCTACATTTTTTCTATCTCATTTTAATGCTTAGAGGGTGATCTTGATGACGAAGATCCCAATATAGGCAATGATTTTTGATAATATGTAGGTATTTGTTGTAGCATGATTTTTTTTGGATGCTAGAGGTCATATAGAGCCAGTTTGTTGATGTATTTTTGGTTCAGAGATGGATTGCACTCAATGCTATTTTGGTTATGTGCACCCTAGATGCTCTATAAATGTGAACTTTTGCTTATTTGTGTATAAATGGTTTGGAATCACAACGATCTCTGTGATGACTCACTCTCTTGAGTTCTTGTGTGTCTTCACCTCTTCGCTAGGCTTTCTTTATAGCCTTCTTTAAACCCAAATCCATAACTCTAATCACCCTTCTAGAACATCTTGGAGATCAATGATTGATATTATTTCTAAGTCACTTAAATAGTTATCTTATTTATCATTAGGAAATGACTCAATAGTTCACAATAATTAATTGACTTAAATTGTTTTACTTTTCCTAAGTTAGACTTAGGAAAGAAGACACAAATAACTTACTCCACGAAGAAAGTACCTAAATAGGCAATAAATCTTCTCCCACAGGCTTAAGACACCAATCCTATGTAGAAGGACTTCCAAAGCTACCATAAGCTTCAACAGTATGAGGGTATGGAACTAGTATTTAATCAAGAGCACCAAGCCCTCTACGTACCTTGATGTTAGTGGCATTGCTTGTCAAACTCCTCTATCAAGACCCTACTAAAAATATACCCATCACTCAAAGAAAATCTTGACTGGATATGCTACATTTTTTCTATCTCATTTTAATGCTTAGAGGGTGATCTTGATGACGAAGATCCCAATATAGGCAATGATTTTTGATAATATGTAGGTATTTGTTGTAGCATGATTTTTTTTGGATGCTAGAGGTCATATAGAGCCAGTTTGTTGATGTATTTTTGGTTCAGAGATGGATTGCACTCAATGCTATTTTGGTTATGTGCACCCTAGATGCTCTATAAATGTGAACTTTTGCTTATTTGTGTATAAATGGTTTGGAATCGCAACCTTTTTCTTGTGGAAGACTCAAAAGTGAACTTGTCTTTAGGGATTTTTTTTAAAATTTTTTTATTTCTATTTGTAAAGTGAATGGAGTAAGGTGCATATAAATAAAGCCTCCCCCGCACTTCATTTATGATGATCATAAATGTGAATTTGACCTCTCTAGAAAGAGCACGACTTGCTTCCTTATTCGCTACCTGGGCATAATGTAATCTTTTGTGGATGAGATTTGTCTTGGATGTGATTTTTGACTTGGACACACTATTCTAGGATTGAAAGAATAAGTATTGTGGAATATTTTGTAAGTTGGTTGCTGATTATTGATAGTTTGCTTGCTTTAAATGTTTTAAGTAGTGTTTCTATTGCTCCATGTGTAAATGCTTATTATTGGTGAAACTTTGCTTCATTATTGCTTTTAGAATTGCTTTCTTAATAGCCTATAAGACTCCTAGTGTGCAGACCTTATAAATGATTTCTCCCCTCACAAGAATAGTAACTAGGGTTTTGTAAGTGGATGCGATAGAGCATCCCACCTTACTCCATCAAGTTCCTCCTTTGGCATTTAACTCCCATAAGACTCTATTTGCCCCTTATAGGTTAAGGTACTAGTCTATAAGTGTGTTGATCAATAATAAAATTGAATTAAATTTTCTTTAACCTTCCCCCTCGTAGATGGCATATGTGTGTGTAAAGTGCGATTTTATTGCATGGGAGTGGCTCTAAATCGTAGGATAACTTGTATACACCATATAAAAGCAAAATCTAGCGTCACAAATTGTCTTGGATACCCTATAAGAGTTGATGCCATCCTTATTTATTTTTGTCACACACATCTAACAACCCTAAAACCCTCTTGTTTGCATTAGCCCTATTCTCTTTAAGAAATCCTTTGTAATATTCCAAAATGCGAAAACTCAGCAATACATGCCAAAATAATGCATTTTTCCGAAACGTATGCAATGAAAGTTAAATGCAGCCCATGGATCCATTAGATCTGATATTATAGCAACTAGATCTGAAAGGAAATCAGAAGAAAATCACTATTGCATAGTTAAACATGTCTCCCATGCCATAAATAGCCCAAAATCATGCAAAAATAGGGGCTGCAACCATGTATGAAAGCTGGAATACCATGACAACGTTATTTTATTACTTCTGCAACAACAATAGGTTGTACATAAGATCTAGAGCAAGTATGTGGACAAAAAGTTAGATCTATAGCAGATCCATGCACTATACAAGCTCCTTTATCAATCCCCCTTGGGGTCTTCAGCAAAACACCATGTACAAAGTGTAGATCTGAGATCTAAGACTGCAGATCTATGGAAATATTCAGATATGGAAAGTGGATTTGATCTGATATAAACAGTAAACTGATCTCCTCCAAAAGATCTCCAAAGTGAAGGGCAGATCCCCAACACTTAGCAAATCAACTCTCCAAATGGTGCACTGAATCACCCTACAACTGCTCCTTCAGAAATAACACAGATCTGGACTTCTTTTGCGCTGTAGGGGACAAAATACTATGGGCTTGTAGCCAAGATATGAAAATGAAGCACAACTCTTCCAATACTGTCCTCTCAATGGAGTAGAATCCTCCTCCACTGAAAAGAAGCACTGAAATGGCCTAGATCTGAATATCTAGCCTCCACTTGCTGCAGCTGTTATGAACCTAATTCATAACTTAAGTATTAAATATAGTCATTAATAGAATAAAATAAAATAAATGTAATTACTAGCTAATCAATTAGGATTATATTAAATAGTTATTAGGTTAATGAAAAGGCATGTCTAAAAGACATGCCCATTCGTGAAAAGGTACCTGCATAGGTATAAAAGCGGGACTTCATTGTAATCATTCAGTCATCTTATCATTTATCATATTAATAAATATTTATTATTATAAATACCTTGTGTATTTTTATAATTAAAGCTGCTTTTGCTATTAAGTCTACAAATCTGCAAATCTCGCTGCTACAGTAACCAAATCTACAACTTCCGCTGCTACAGTGGTATCGGAGCCATATTAAGGACAAGTTGAAGAAATGGCACACAACATCGTTCTACAAGCTTATGAACGTAGTTTACAAGCTCGAGAACATTGTTTACCGTATAATGTGCCATTATGTGAAGATCCCAAAAAAATTGAGCAGATTAGAAAAATTCAAGAAAAGCTTCAGCAATTAGAGAATTCATGTAAAAAATTTTCTGCAGGTCTTAAAAAATTTTCTGCAGTAATCCATAATAGAGAAGATGAAAAATGTTGTAAAAATGAGAAAGCAGTTAGTTATGCCAAGGGAAAATCAAGTAGAACATCCATGGAAAATTCAAGCAAATACATTCCCCCTCCTGTAAAAGCGAAGCAAAATATTGTAAATGAACGAGCCGGCAAGAGTGATAATAGCATCATTCAAGAAACTACCTTGCCACTGTATGTAGAAGGAAAGAAGCTAGATGCAAATGCAGTGGGCTTGCATGATGGAGCTCGAGGACCCTCAAATGAACATTCTAAAACTATTTTTAATACAAAAGATAATTGTGTAAAGCCTGTAACATCTACTCCGGCCCCTATAAATTTCTGTCAAGAGAGAGGGGTAGCAGCAGCGATGGCCCATTCCATGACAATGTCTTTGGAAATAAATTTGTCATTTTCATCAGTGATGCAGAATGATCCATCTTGGCCGTGGGAAAGAGCTGGTACACCAGAAGCCTTATTTCAAGCAAGACAGCAAGCTTTGGCTGAGGAACAGAAGAGGCTGGAAGGCAACCGAATGTTGTATAGCTGCTCACCTTGTGGAAAGGGGTATAGAAGTGTCAAGGCACATGCTCAACACCTCAAGTCAAAGGCTCACATTCTGCGTGGTTCTGAAACGCCAGATTCTCGAAGTGCTGGCATTACTGTCATTAAGCCACTACCAGAACGTGCAACAAACAGGCCATCTTTCTTAGCAAACCTTCTTCTTCTCTGAATGAATATAAATCGGAAGAATCTGAAGACATTGTTGATGATAAAAAGGAAATTTTGGAGGGAGAAAAAGAACAAGAAAATGTTTTTCGTGAAGAACTGATAATATGTACACAAGCTGCTAATGGAAAAGGGCCTAGTCCCGAACTCCAAGTTTCCTCTTCCAATGGATCGTTACATGTGGGGGAGGATATAAAAATGCTTGCTATTGGGGACCAAGGGTTCAGTGCTACTGAAGCGCTGGTGGATGAGAATGTTATAAGGTCTCAAATGGAACGAAGTGTTGAACTGAAGGATTCAGACAATGAAATAATTGAACTACTTAAATGGTTGGCATCACCTCAAGCTGTTGATGACCTTAATGCTGAAACTGGAGAAGGTGAAGAATTAGTTTATTTTCAGTTATCGCGTTCTGACAGCATAGAGAGGGTATTAGAGAGAGCTCAGTCTGATTATGTGGATGTATCACAGAAGGAATGTGAGGATATCCTTAATTCAAGGGAGGATGTTGAAAAATTACAATGTACATAGCAAGGAAAGCCATCAATGATAGCGATGGGCAAAAGCTCGAGTCCTAGTAGCAATGGGGCTTCACAAGTTGGAGCATATGAAAGCATTCCATATTTTTGGAGTACCATACCACATCTCTACATCTCAGCGCTTGGATTGTGGGTGTCTGGGTTTCTACAAGCTCAAGGGTTGTCTGCTGCGGATCTGTCATTTCCCTGCTGCAGATTGCCCATGGTTTCTGCGTCCACGTTCAAACAATGGCTCAGGCCCGAGGCCTATCCCATACTTGTTGCCATTGGTGCAGCTGTTACCATGTGTTGCTTCCAGTTGTCTCGAAATTTGTTCACGAATCCATAATTGAGAGCTACAACAGAGGACTCACAGGTTATTACAGAAAAAAAGGCCAACGTCCATGCTTTCTGTGGCATCCCGCGTCTCGTTTATTTTGAAGGTGGCTACATAAAAGAAATGGGCAGAATTGTGCGCATAACACATGCAATTTTTAATAATGTGCAGTTGCCCTATTTCGATTTTTACTTCAAAGTCATACTTTCGGCCTTAATTGCCATTTGCCAGCCACCAACACCGTGTTCTTCTTCCAATCCGCGACTGGCCATACTTATTTTTCCTATTCTGTGGGTTTACTACGACATGGAAGGCGTGTGTGTTGTTTCATCTTTCGGTACCTGCAATCCCTGCGGAATCCCGAAATGTTGTAAAATTTATTAGCAATGACATTTACGAAGGCGTGTGGTCTCGTTACGAATCGGTGAAATAGTCAAACGGACGACTGCATTCATTCGATCGATAAGATGTAACGTCTCGTCGTTTCGGTGGGCGACGTTAAGTTCCATGGATACGTTATTTCATAACCTATATAATTTTATTTATAATTTGAATTGCGGCATTTCGTTGCTCTACTAGCCAAATTGGATCATTTTCCGTTGCCGCACGCAAATCCAAGTGATGGGCATCTAGCTCTGTTACGAATGCTACAACGCTGTTTGAAATGTTTTGAAGAACACCTCCTCCGCTCTAGGGGTCCAAAAGACCATTTGAGGAAATTATATTGCTACCGTAGTATTTCAAGACTTTCTGTATGTCATGACCGCCAAATTCAGTTGTTATCCAGAGAGGTCGTGGTTCTACACCAAACATATTGAAACAATATTCTTTGTAGGGAAAAAAAAAAATAATAAAATAAATTTATTAATATATATATTAAAAATATATATATATATATATATATCAAAAATATATATATATATATATATATATATATATATATCAAAAAAAATAAAAATTATATATATACATATTAGTTTAAGTGTAAAAAAGAAAAGAAAAAAAAAGAAAAGGAGATTTAAGGGCAAAGTACAAGAGAATTCTATAAGGAAGGTACTATTCAAAGACATGTCTAGCAGATAATTCCAAGTGAAGGAAATTGTCGAAAAGTTAAACTTTGAGGACAAAGCTTTTCGAGAAGGAGGCAATGTTATGAACCTAATTCATAACTTAAGTATTAAATATAGTCATTAATAGAATAAAATAAAATAAATGTAATTACTAGCTAATCAATTAGGATTATATTAAATAGTCATTAGGTTAATGAAAAGGCATGTCTAAAAGACATGCCCATTTGTGAAAAGGTACCTGCATAGGTATAAAAGCGGGACTTCATTGTAATCATTCAGTCATCTTATCATATATCATATTAATAAATATTTATTATTATAAATACCTTGTGTATTTTTATAATTAAAGCTGCTTTTGCTATTAAGTCTACAAATCTGCAAATCTTGCTGCTACAGTAACCAAATCTACAACTTCCGCTGCTACAGCAGCTCACTGAAACAATCAAACCCTCAATAGGATCTGCGCTATCAAAGGAAGATGAAGCTTGGCCTCAAGCCAGATAGTGGACAATATGGTGCAAGACTTATGGTGCAAGACTCCTCCAAGAGGCCTCTCAAGGAAAGAGAAGGAATTCCTAAACAGGAAGACCTTTTGCTAAACAACACTCTATCTTAGCTAAACAACGAGAGAAAGAAATATGTCTAAACAGATCATATATTCAGAAAATCATAATCATAAGCTAACCCCATATGGCTGCCATCCTCCTCCTTATAAACAATGTGAGCCTTCTCACCTTTGGTCCCACTCATTAGGGTTTCCATCTTCATGCAATGAATCTCCCTCCAAAACTGCGCTGTCCCATCATCAATACCGCTCCTCCGTAACAACGCTGATGGATTTGGTCAATCTTGACTGGATCTCCATGCAATGTCTTCTTCCACACTCAAGGTGGATTTATTCTAACTATCTAAACTAATCCATATTCCCACTGGGTTATCTCCATTAATGTTCCACATCCTGCATACTAGCTTAGTTGACTTAGTCAAATTTGACTTTGTCCACATGCATTTGGCCCTTGTTCACACATGAAGGTGTTTTATCCAATTGTGAATATGATCCCTTTTCCATTAAGAGGGTTTTTATTGCTGCTAGAAAGATTTATGGGTCTCCCTACCCATTTATTCATTTAACTATGTGTTTAGAGCAAAAATTAATATTCCAATTAGCTGCATGCTAATGTAGGAATATTACAGTCCTCCCCTCCCAAATGTTGCTTGTCCTCAAACAATTGCAAGGATAGAACTGAAGAGCCTCTCCTCTTCCTCCTGTAGCATCCTCAAGTGATGAGTTTCTCCAAAGAACAAGATGCTTTCTCATCAATGTGTCCTCAAGCTGTTCCTCCCATGTGTACAAGTATGCCTTTGGTGAAAAATCCAAATGGCTCTCATCATGCAAAAGTGGGATTGGAAACAACTATATATGGTCTAGAGGCCTTCTTGAGGCATGGAATTAGAAATGTATTGGGAATCATCATCCCCATGTGAAGCCTCCATCCCCAAGCTATCATCTATAAAAAGTGAGTCACCCTCCAACATGGTAACTCATGAAACATCTCCTCCACCTTAGGCTCTTGCAAAGAAGGTGGGCTGAATAGCTGAATATGTGGGACTAAAATGTCCATCCCACGCTGCTTCTCTCTCCACTTATGATATGTATGGGGCTGTTGCTGATCTTGGGCTGAAATATTACGGTCTTCAAGAATGACCCAAATCACCCCACTAATCAAAACATCCATGAAGTGCCTCTCCCAAGAACTCAAGTTCTCCAAATGGCTCCTCCCACATGAAGACAAGAGGTGTAGTGTAGCAATCATGGTCTGCCCATTGTTTCTCCTTAAACATGTAACATATGAAGTATGGAGAATCATACTCCCAATGGGCACCTCCAACCTTTGTGCAATCATCCCAACAAAGCTTCCCATAAGAACAAGAACATCATCAATACATGGAAGCAAAAAAAGATAAAAACAAGTTGCCATATGACAACCAGGAGGTGGATCATAGTTCCATATGTGGAACCAGCGCAGTGCATCCCTTGCCTGCCTCAAAACAAAGTGTAACAAGTGTCTTTTTAGCCACTTGCTTGCTACCACAATCATCCCACAAGATGGGATCATGAAAGTAAAACTTGGTGCCAATGGTGCACACCAAAAATCATGTGGCATCCCCCAGAAACCACAAATAGAATGGCCAACATCAATGTTGCAAATGGCCTCAAGTACATCACAATGCAATATACAAGAAGGAAAGATCCCCCTTGGTACAATATGCTGCTCACAAAAAGTAAAAGAGTACAATTCATATTGCATAAATGTACATCTTCTACTATGTACCTTGGTCATTGAGCTGAAATGGCTCAACTGAAAGTTCCCCTTCACTCTCAATGAGTAGGGAAGTGGTTGTGATAACCTCTCCATCATCATCCGGGCTATGCATCTCTCCATATGCTGATATACATCCTGCTGGAGACCCTCCCAAGTGAACTCCTCCATCAAGGAATGATATGCATCAAAGTGCATGGAAAGAAAGCCCACATGTGCTGCATTTAACAACTTCTCCTTGAGCTCAGAAACTCTAGTCAAGAAGACTCTGCCATAAAAATAGATGACCCCATCATCCACCATGTATCTATCACCCCCCTTTGGGTCATCAAGAATCATGCAAGCACCAAGATCCTTGGAGTACTCTACCAAAAGTTGAGATCTATGATATGGATCAATCCTCCTAAGAGACAACGCTGAAGATCTGAAATTTGAAGCTTCCCACATGCTGCTGTCTTTTCCTTTGACATCCCTCATGCCAAAGTCATCAATCATAATGCTGCCATATGTGGGAGATCCCTTCCAAGTGGAAGTACCTCCTCATCCTCCAAGGTTAAGGAGTAGCCCCTTTGCACCATGATAGTGCCATCTCCTACTCCTGCAACATCATGCAAAGTATGGGACAAGATCAGCCCATACTCTCTCAGTAACAACCAAAGCAACAATAGCTCTAGTTGCCTATCACCATATAAATCATGGAGCAACAACATGATAGTTGATATGAAATATATCACATCACCCCAACACATCAAAAGTCCTTGCTGCCATATGATGTAAGTGTCATGCCAAAGTCCTTCCACCAACATACCCCTTGGAGAAGGATATTTCACATGATGGCCAAACTCTTTTAAGAGTAGCCAACACAGTCTTGCCTCCTGCTGCCCGGTATCATAAATCTGCAAGTGGCTTTCCAACCTCTTGCTCATCAACATCACCCATCCAACCCATGGTGAGTGTCTACCATCATGTCCTAAAGTGGCATCCTTCCAATGGGGAATACCATCCTCCCAAATCAAATTTTTGTCTTTGCATTTCATGTGATGTTGAAATGCAATTTCTTGGAGATCTCCAAATGAAGACCACTCATCAATGACCAAGTTGACCCCATAAGGATCCAAAATAGGTGGTAGGCAAAAACCTCCCATCATGATGTGAAAGATCCATCAAGAAATATCCATCACAACCATGAGAGATGTTATCCATCATGAGATGTCCCCCAACAACTATTTGCCCATCATTTGTCATACATATGGGAAGGTCATTGGAATGCTCCAACAATGGTTGGGCCCCCAACTCATCACTGCTGCTCAATGACAGCGCTGCTAATCTCCATGATGGTGCATCTGCTGTCTTCCGATCATACTGAATGCTGAACACATAGTTCTGCATGGCATGGTTCAGGACAATACTCATCCCATCCTTCAAAAATCTACACTCCAACCCCAAGAGTTGTGTGTAGCTCAACAATGATACACTAGGATGACTGTATATCTCTTCCTTGAACAAATCAAGGCTGCCCAACGCAGTGAAAGTTTGCTGCTCCAAATCAACAATATATTTTGACCCTTGGTCATGCAATGGCATATTCCCACAATCCTCCATATGATGTGCTGAAATAACAAGAAATAAAAAAACATGTGCATACCTTGGTAAAACTCGGGAACATCTTGTACTGCTACAGGGGTTCCTTCCTCCGGTGTGATGGCTTCTCCAACTACTGATGATGATGGCTGCTCTTCTATAGCTTCATCAGCGCTGGTACAAGGCTCCTCCTCTTCATGCATCTCCATAATAGTGCATGGGACTTTAGATATCCATAAATCAAGATCACTTTGCAAAGGTGCAAGTGTCCTTCCTCCTGAAGCAAGTGCTCCTGCAGTAAGTGGTGGTGAAGGCTTCTTCTCCTCTGATTTATTTTTATCAAACTTCTTGATCAACCTTTAAGTAAAATCTGCATATGCAGTCACTTTTGCATGACTCAAATGGCTAAACCACCAATTGTTTGCTTCACCCTGAAGGTGCAGCGCTGCAATCTCAACAACTTTCTCTACTACTGGATGTAGCAGAAAAAATGCATCCAACTTCTTTCCCCAAGCCTTTGCTGTGCATGAGGATGACCCATCAAAAGTAGACAATAGAAATCTATTGCCCTTTATTCTTCTATTGCTGCAAGGTCTCCTTTCTTCTTTAAGCTGAATGAACTGTGGAAGAGTTAGATTCTTCTTGATAGCTCTAGGTTGAGACTTATATTCTGCAAGATATTCACTTAGAATATCATGATTTAAGTTTCCTCCATCTCCATGCCTCTTGTCTTGAAAATAAAAGGGCATAGCATGTTTCTTTGGAGCTTTATGCAATATCGGATCTTCTTTTTGCTGATAGGAAGTACATGGACCTTCCTCATCTTGAAACCCTAGTGTGGTTTCATTTCTTTCCTCCATTTTTCTTTGCTTGACCTCCTTGGTGAGGTCCTTCTTAGATTTGAAAAAAGATGATTTGAAACTCATTCCTCCCATCATTCTGATCTCTTTATTCTCTTATAGCATCTTGGCTTGAAACTCACAGGCTGAGCCAAAGATCATGCTCTGATACCACTGTAATATTCCCAAATGGGAAAACTCAGCAATACATGCCAAAATAATGCATTTTTCAGAAATCTATACAATGAAAGTTAAATGCAGCCCATGGATCCATTAGATCTGATATTATAGCAAGTAGATTTGAAAGGAAATCATAAACAAACCACTATTGCATAGTTAAACAGGTCTCCCATGCCATAAATAGCCCAAAATCATGCAAAAATAGGGACTGCAACCATGTATGAAAGCTGGAATACCATGACAGCGTTATTTTATTACCTCTGCAACAACAGTAGGTTATACATCAGATCTAGAGCAAGTATGTGGACAAAAAGTTAGATCTATAGCAGATCCATGCACTATACAAGCTCCTTTATCAATCCCCCTTGGGGTTTTCAGCAAAACACCATGTACAAAGTGTAGATCTAAGATCTAAGACTGCAAATCTATGGAAATATTCAGATTTGGAAAGTGGATCTGATTTGATATAAACAGTAAACTGATCTCCTCCAAAAGATCTCCAAAGTGATGGGCAGATCCCCAACACTTAGCAAATCAACTCTCCAAATGGTGCACCAAATCACCCTGCAACTGCTTCTTCAGAAATAACGCAGATCTGGACTTTTTCTGTGCTATAGGGGACAAAATACTGTTGGCCTACAACCAAGATATGAAAATGAAGCTCAACTCTTCCAATACTGTCCTCTCAATGGAGTAGAATCCTCCTCCACTGAAAAGAAGCACTGAAATGGCCTAGATCTGAAGATCTAGCCTCCACTTGCTGCAGCTTACTGAAATAGTCAAACCCTCAACAGGATCCGCGCTGTCAAAGGAAGATGAAGCTTGGCCTCAAGCTAGATAGTGGACATTATGGTGCAAGACTTCTCCAAAAGGCCTCTTAAAGAAAGAGAAGGAATTCCTAAACAGGAAGACCTTGTGCTAAACATCACTCTATCTCAGTGAAACAGCCAGAGAAAGAAATATGTCTAAACAGACCATATATTCAGAACATCACAATCATAAGCTAACCCCATATGGCTGCCATCCTCCTCCTTATAAACAATGTGAGCCTTCTCACCTTTGGTCCCACTTATTAGGGTTTCCATCTTCATGCAATGAATCTCCCTTCAAAATTGCGCTGTCCCATCATCAATACCACTCCTCCATAACAACGCTGATGGATTTGGTCAATCTTGACCGGATCTCCATGCAATGTCTTCTTCCACACTCAAGGTGGCTTTATTCCAACTATCTAAACTAATCCATATTCCCACTGGGTTATCTTCATTAATGTTGCACATCCTCCATACTAGCTTAGTTGACTTAGTCAAACTTGACTTTGTCCAATGCATTTGGCCCTTGTTCACACATGAAGGTGTTTTATCCCGCTGTGAATATGATCCCTTTCCCATTAAGAGGGTTTTTTATTGCTGCTAGAAAGATTTATGGGTCTCCCTACCCATTTATTCATCTAACTATGTGTTTAGAGTAGAAATTAATATTCCAATTAGCTGCATGCTAATGTAGGAATATTACATCCTTGGTTTCTTTCTTGTTGAACATCATTTAAAGGGTTCTTCTAAGGCTGCTATATGCCATTTCATGCTCTAATATTGAACATCAATCAAACCCTAAGTTATAGCAGCTTGTAAGAGGTCTAACCTTAGAGAGCTTGAACCCTAGCCTTGAATATCTTGGTCATCTCAGGCCGTTCCAAGTCCTCTACCTATCTTTAAACCTCGAAAACAAGTCATCTTGAAGCATAGTATTAGAATACTTTGTAGGTGGCATAGGGAAGCCTCCCTTGCAGTTAAATCCCACTAAAGTATAGGTAATGTTAAATTCTTAAAGTAAAAAGATCATCCTTTTACTTAATTTTTTAACATTACCATGAAATGAATCAGGATGTTTGAGAGTGGTTCCGACCTCATTGGATTTCATATGGAGAAAGTAGAATTTTGGATCTCACTCAAAAGCCAGTAGACTTATCACTTTTTCAGGATTTCAAGATTGGGGGGATTGCAATGTTTCCATTGGATTTTGTCTTGTACTAGGGTATGGAACTCGTATTTAATCAAGAGCGTCAATCCCTCTATGTACCTTGATGTTAGTGACATTGGTTGTTGAACTCCTCTATCATGACCCTACTAAAAATGTACCGAACACTCAAACAAAATCTTGACTTGACATGGTATGCTTTTTTCTATCTTATGTTAATGCTTAGAGGGTAATATTAATGACAAAGATCCCAAGATAGACAATGATTTAGATGATATGTAGGTATTTGTTGTAGAATGGTTTGTTTGGATGCCAGAGGCCATCTAGAGCCTGTTTGTTGATGTATTTTCGGTTCAGAGATGGATTGCACTCTATGCTAATTTGGTTATGTGCACCCTTACATGCTATATAAATCAAAACTTGTAACTTTGGGCCTGTGGTTGATGAAGATTGTAACTACTAGATGATTGATGTTATATGGTTTAATCCATGTTTTTATGCTTTTTATAACTAATTCATCATTCTACATGCTTTTGTTGACATATATGCCTCAAAATATATGAAAATATATGTTATATAAAAATTCGCTCCCAATTCGCTCCCAAACTGGGAGCGTTTGAAAATTTCGCTCCCTGCTCCAGCTCCCAAGTAACCTTGGATAGAACAATAAATGCAGTGTACGGTAGAAGACAATAAAGAACAATAACAAGGGACACCAAATTTGGTTGAAGACAAGGGAAAAACCCTTTCAAAATTTTCTTCTTATTATATTGCCATAAAATGTTCAGCAGAGAGATTACAATGAACCAATTCACCAAACATGATTCAAAGTCAATCCTTTGACTATCCATCAAAAATCAACCAACCAATATACAAATGATGAGCTAAAAGTCAAATCTGATCCATGTCAAATCTGGTCAAAGTCAATGTCAGTCAACAACAACAATGGTGCCCTAACCAATCCTTAAGTCAACGGTCAACAGCCCTCCAAATGTCTTGGTCAAACTACTAGTCAATGCGGCCTTCCAAGCTAGTCAAAGATTAGTTAAAACAATCCCAAAATCCATGGTCAAAATTGGTCAATGGAGAGAGAAAGTTTGCGGTCCGTTCTGAAGTCAAAGTCTGCGGTCAACAAAAGTCAATTTGCATAAAAATCCTCGATTTGTGTGCCAAAAAATTCGGCCTCCAAAAAGAGTACAAAATGCCAAGTCACTCTATGCCCAATGTCCAAAAAGTCAACGTTGGTGAAAGGATGATCCAAGACAGATTTTCAACCCTCATGAATTCTCTCTCTCCTACTCACATGTGTGAGAAGATGACTTGGAATTTCAAATTGTATCAACCTCCAAAGAGAAGAAGAATGTGTGGGATGTGTGTCGAAATGTGGTGCTATTGAGCTGTATTTATAGGCGTTGGAGGAGACCCAATTTGTCTTTAAAGCCGACTTGTACATTTGTGTCATTATGGGTTTTCACATTAAAAATACATTTTTCCTTGACCAAATTAAATTCTTCCAAGGGCAAAGAGGGTCTTCTCTGGTTGTAGCTCTTAGAGACAACCTTGAGTTACAAAAGACTAGTGCCTAGGACATCTTACAATCAGAGGTTAAAAATGGACAATTGTATAAATACCTCTGATAGAATATGGGTCATGAGAATAATGGATTTGGTGGTTCGAGAATGGAGAAGACCATTTGAGCCTGCTTCATGTGAATTCCCCAAATGAAGAGAGAGCTTCGGAGGTTGTGAGGCTGATGGCTTTTAGATGGGCCAAGTATAAAACAATGAGCAGAAGCTTTAAAATGTGCAGAGGCGTTGAGGAAGAATGAAGAAGGAACCCACAAGAGACAGGCTTAAGAGATTTAAGAATCTATCCCCCGTAACCTCCCCCGCGACCTCAGAGGAAGCGGATATGAATGAGATATGGGCAACAACAGAGATTCATGGAGCGCGAATTAAGGGAGTGCAACAAGCTTAAAACATTAGTGTTAATACCTGGGCGTTATACTGGCACGAATTCACGAATAAAATTGCAGACTACCAACAACTACATTACACGAACCAATCAAAGTAGCATAGCATGAAAGTGATTACACGTAAAAAGCGGATTACTGATAATAGAAGGAAACAGATACATACTACAAATTGCTCCATCTGGAATCCAAATAACAACTCTGTATCATATTAATTTTAAATAGCTCTCCCAAACATGTATCTCAGATCACAGGGAGCACAATCATACAAAACTACAACAAAATTCTTCCAAATTCCATAACCCTTCTTTAATCTTGGAACGAGCTACATATAGAGGTCTCCTCGAGGGTCTTACGGTACTAATCATTTATGATCGACTCATACTTATGAAATCAAAACATCCTACCTATCTTTCAGAGTGTACATTGAGCAATTACTTATGTACTGAGAGAATTAAAACAGGAATGGGGCGAAATTGAGATTTCACCAGCAAAATCATCAAAATTAAATAGAAAACAGAAAGGACATGGTCGCCCATGGAGGCCAATAATGGAAGCATTCAAGACGGTGTGGCAAGGAGCAGTCATAGGTGGACAGACTGACTATCATCATACGATTCCATTTATTGCTTGCAAACCTCCACTCCCTCAGTCTGGTGATTTCCTCTTAATCCATTATGAAGAGGCTTGTCGTACTGCGCCCACCTGGTTCTTTAGCGGAGATCTCCTGAGCAGACCGAACAAACCACAACTTACATGTTTTGCCCAAAAGCCCATGCGGTGTTTTTGAATCGCAAAACGGGAACCGGATTTCGGAGGGGGTCTCAAGTGGTACACAGTATCAGAGAGGGGGGTGCGAAATGACGAGAGGACGACATGTGGAAGAGTGGGCGGTAATGGATATCGCCCATTTCGGAACCCCCCCCCCCCCCGCCCCCCCCTTCCCATGGTCAAAGTTCGAAGGTCGGGAGGGGGGTGGAGGGGGGGGGGGGTTTCGAAATGCGTTAAGGACCATCGAATGCATTGAGGTGAAGCGGAGGTGATGGAGAGATGCAGAGGGCTTATCAATGATGGGATGTGTGACAAGTTGACAACGAATGGGAATGGCAAGAGTAATGGTGGGGCCGATAGTATTATCGCACGGTGGAAACTAAGTTGCACGAAACGGGGAAACGAAAATGAGTTTCCGAAACAGGAAGCGATACGAAACGTGACCTCCCCAAATTTTGGAAACGGGGAAATATATATATATATATATATATATATATATATATATATATATATATTTATTTATTTATTTATTTAAATTTATATTAGAATTTAGGACATTTAAGAAATCTTATGTGAAATCATAAAACATACATGATAAATTCAAAGCATAAACTATTACAAGTTACAAGACATTTACTCATGAATGATAATAGAGACATAATAAAAATAGCAATATCGAAATATCCAAAACCAACCTTTATTATATATCAAAATCTCAAAATCAACATTTATTATATATATGAGGTTGCAAGTACAATAAAGGCTATGAGCATGTCAAGTCAAGATTTTGTTTGAGTGATGGGTACATTTTTAGTAGGGTTATGATAGAGGAGTTTGACAACTAATGTCACTAACATCAAGGTACATGGAGGGATTTGTGCTCTTGATTAAATACGAGTTCCATACCCTAATACATGACAAAATCCGATGGAAACATTGCAATCACCCAATCCTGAAATCCTGAAAAACTGATAAGTTTGCTGGATTTTGAATGAGATCTAAAATTCTACTTTCTCCATATGAAATCCCATGAGGTCGGAACCACTCTCAAACATCCTTAGTCATTTCATGGTAATGTTAAAAATTTAAGTAAAAAGATGAAAATGAAGATTAAGGAGAACGTCACTTTTACTTTAAGAATTTAACATTACCATGAATCGCATATAAATACTAGGGCCATAGGCTTGATCATTAGAAGCGAAGCATCCAATACAAATAAAACAAATAAAATAATAATACATTGCAAGAATCCCAAAAAAAAAATAAAAATAAATAAATAAATAACGTTTTTTTGGGGGAAATGTTGCTGTACGACCGGGAAACGTATCAGTACGGTTGGAAACACGTTTCCCGGCCATACGGTATGGGTTTCCCCGTTTCCGTTTCGTTTCCTTGGAGAAACGGGCCTAGGGCCAACGTTTCCTGCAACCTTGGGTGGAAATGATTTAAACCCAAAGAAGGCGGGTCAGAGACGGGGGGGTGGCTTTAGACGACGTTGTCAGGAAGGTGGGGCTTTGCTCCCATCGCAAATCACAGTCGGAAGGTTTTGTCAATGCACAGTGGAGGGTAAGGGCTAAGATCCGCGGGGAGTGACATGTGATGGGCAGAAGTGATGTGGCAGACAGTGGGACCGGACTGTAGCCCGTAGATCGCAAAACTTAAGGTTTAGCCGTAAGCGGAGGTGGTAAACACTAAAAGAAGCAAAGTGTGAAATGTGGGGGAGAAGTTAAGTGACGTGGAGGGAAAGTGGGACCCGACCGCATCGCAAGTTAAACAAAATAGGTTGCGGGTGTTTCAAAAGGTAATTTAAAAGCTATGCGATGCAATATCGCACATCGGCGATCGCAGGTATTAACATTTGGCAGAATGGAATATGTTGTAACTTTGCGAAATGCGATGGACGGTGAGGGAAGGGTGACGTGGCACAGAGGTGGGACCGCACTCGCAAGTCGCAGATCGCAAGTTTTATAATGTGCACAACAGCGGTTAAATGTTATTTGTTGTGAAGTGCGAAGTGTGGGGACAAGTGACGTGGCAAGACGGAGGTGGGACCACCCGCAGATCGGTGACGTGGAGGGAAGTGGGACCCGACCGCATTGCTAGTTAAACAAAATAGGTTGCGGGTGTTTCAAAAGGTAAGTTAAAAACTATGCGATGCGATATCGCACATCGACGATCGCAGGTTTTAACATTTGGCAGAATGGAATAAGTTGTAATCTTGCGAAATGCGATGGATGGTGAGGGAAGGGTGACGTGGCATAGAGGTGGGACCGCGCCTGCAAGTCGCAGATGCAAGTTCTATAATGCGCACAACGGGGGTTAAATGTCATTTGTTGCGAAGTGCGAAGTGCGGGGAGGAGTGAGGTGGCAGGACGGAGGTGGGACTGCCTGCAGATCGCATATCGCAAGATTTGTAGGTTAGCGGTGGAGGGTAAACGGTAGGGTTCGCAAAGTGCGATATGCGGGTATTTAAACGTCGGGAAGTGCAAAAAGGCGAAAAGGTAAGGGAAAGGCGGAAACAAAGGATTGCATGCGATTTGGTAATGCGGTAAGGTTGGATGGGTCCCACCAAATCGCATTAGCTGACAAACAAGTTTCGGCTAAGTCTTAAGAGGTAAAGGTTAAAACTTGCGCGAAGCGATGTGTGATTTAATCTCCGTCGTCCATCTCTCTACTCCAAAACTGCGCTTTTGATCTTGACCGCCTATTTTCCCCTTTGCGCCTTCTCTAAACCCTGAAAATACACCATTTCTCTACTTTTCTTTGATTTAAAAGTAAAGGGCGCGAGCTCCAGCTCTTGAACTGTTCTCTTTGATTACGGGTCATCCTTCCAGCTGGTGCTTGAATAGCTTGGCCTTCCTCTTAAACCTTCGCACCTCTGCCCTGTGATTTCCTTCTAGGGACTGACTCTCCATTTATGTGTGGGCACAGGTCAACATTGGCCCCATATGGGGACAATGAGCTGTTCTAAGTGCATTGAGAACCTGCAGACCTTGAATGCCTGTGCTTTATTGGGCTCATGGAGTCACAAATAAAAACTGATTAGACTAAGTTTTATACCAACATTCAAGTGGACACAAAAATGGAAGATGAAATGAAAGATGATATGGAAGATGAAATGGGAGGAATGTAAACAAAATGGAGTAAAGATAGTGGAATGATATATACAATGAGCTTGATTAGCCTTCATCAGTGATGAAAATAGAACTTGAGGAACTGCCCATTCACGGGCGCCTCAAGTATATCTCCTTCTAAGTTCTCCAGGGCAAAAGTATTGTTGCCTCTGACCTCTGCCACCCTGAAAGGACCGAACCAGAGGGGGTCGAACTTCCCATGTTTCCCTTTGTTTGCTCTTCTGACATCCCATCGTGGCACCAAATCCCCCACCTGGATTTCTCTGTCTTTAGCTCTTCGATCAAATAAGCTTTTCATTTTTTCTTGATATTCTGGTAGTCTGAGGCTTACCTGTTCTAGTGTTTCATTCAACTCCACTAACTGATTCATTCTTCGGATAAGGTTGTTTGGCTCCTCCTCACTTTCTTGTAAAAATTGGGCCACAGGTAATGCAAGCTGAATAGGGAAGACTGCGACCCTGCCATACACCAGTACATAAGGGAACTTTCCTGTGGATCTTTTCGCGGTGATGCAATTTTCCCTAAGTGCAAACTTGAGCTGGGAATCCCAGTGCTTTTGATTTTTGTTGATGGTCTTCTTCAAGATCCTCACCAATGTCTTGTTGGATGATTCTGCCAGCCCGTTCCCCTGTGGGTAGTATGCAGTGGATTACCCAGTAGGATGTTGTAACGCTGACAAAAATTAACAAATTTAGCCGACTTGAAAGCTTGGGCATTATTTGTAGCAATTTTAGCTGGGCATCCAAACCTAGCTATTATGTTCTCCTCTAGGAACTTGATCACCACCGAATCTGTAATATTTCTTGCGGACACTGCCTCTACCCACTTGGTGAAGTAGTCTGTTGCAGTGAGGATCCATCGATGCTGATTGCTAGAGGCAGGGTGAATCTCTCCTATGAAGTCAATCCCCCATTGTTTAAAAGGTTCTTCAACATGTACAGGGATTAACGGAAAAGGTGCATACCTTTGTTTTTCAGCGAACACTTGACACTTCTCGCAGGCCCAGACGTGGGCATGTACATTGCCAAACAGCTTAGGCCAAAAGAACCCTGCCTTCAGAATCTTGTGTGCAGTGGCTCACCAACTGTAATGCCCGCCGCCTAAGTCACCTGATACGGGGATACGGGGACACGGGGATATGGGGATTCGATGAATCGGATACGGGTACGGTGACCCCTGGACAGGATACTTCTGGGATACGATACGTTATATATTATTTTATTAAAAAAATATATATATATTTTAAGAAATATATATATATTAATATATTAAAAATTAGATATTTTTTGCACAAATTCATACAAAATTCATTGATTTAAACATAGATATTAGATATTCATGAGTCATACATCATCATTGATACTATAATACAAATTACAATGATACATTGATACACCATACATGATACAATCGTCAAATTTACTCAGAAAGACAAGATTGAAGATAGTAAGATACTGTAGTTTTCTCATTAAGTCATCAGAATCAAAATGTGT